>JAOTAZ010090721.1:0-11566 GCA_025629785.1 Erythroxylum oxycarpum | reverse complement strand
AGGCAGAATTAAATGAAGAGGGTTTAGGTGATTGAGACCCTTAATGGTCTTGTCACGCACAGTACAATAAATCAAGTGGAAGTAGACATGGGCGTTGAACAAGCAAATTAAAATGGCAAGATTATTTAATGTGGTTTGGGCGTTTGATTGAGAGCAACGTGGCGTCACTTAAGAGGAGAAATTAATGAGCTACGGAGGAACAAAAATAAAAAATCAAAGCAACCAATGAGAAGTGTAGGCGTGCGTGAGACAAGAATAAAACAGCTATGGAACGCAACAGGTTAACAATAGCGCTAGGAAACAACAAGAAAATCACGCATGAGCCGAAGGAGCAAACAACAGCGTCAAGAGAAGCAATTAATAAAATAAATTGGGGCAACAAATGAATTAAAGGAGGGGGTGCAAGTAGAGAAGCGCTGGCATGGAGATAGATGCGGCTAGCGCTGCATTGGCTAATGCTGCTTGAAATCGAAGGCACTATCGGCACAACAAATATAAGAAACAAATCAAGCAACAAGCAGCAGATTCAATGATTTAAGATGGGCCGAACAGCTATAATAAATTTCTGAGAAACTTGCGATACAGAGAAGAGAAATTTAGGGGCTTTTGGGTAAGCATGAAGATGGGGATTAAAGTTATTTATCAAAAAATATCTATAAAGGGCTAAACATCCCGACGCCGATTTGGAGGTAAAATCGACGCCGACGACCCAGGTTAAGTGATTTTAATTATTTTGTTGTTTCTTTCTCTCATTAGAAATTGATTGTGTTATCCTATTTTAATTAATTTGGGTATTGTGTATGGATAATCGGATTTTTGTTATTATTCGATTATTTGTGTATGAACCCGATGGGTATTATGATTTGATAATTTTAATGCGTTCATTAGATTGTTAATTGCAAAACCCATTGCTAGAATTTCAATATAATTCGTAATTGTTATGTTGAAATTCATATGTAGCGACTAATAATTCGTAATCATTAGAGAAAACATGACCTAGGTTAAATGATGCATCGTATGTAGTTGTTGCCTTGATTAATTGGTTTTTCTAATTTGTAATGCTACTGCCTAATTAAATCTAGAGATCGTATCCTAGGTTGTTCGGTGGTTAGGTTTAATCAACGATCGTATCTTGATTAGACAAAATCTAAGGGAAAACTCGGGTTAATTTTTAACCCATGATTAATAGTTTTTAGGAGAGGTTAAAAAACAACAAAATAATAAAATATGCTTTATTAGGGTTTAGGCCGAGATTGAATCGAAGAACCGGGTCCCTACCAAATTCTCCGTTTTTATTATTTTTACATGTTTTCTTTAATTAGTTTTTATTAGTTAGTTTTATTTTATTTTTCTTTTCAAAAAAATCCAAAACCCTCTTTAAGTGTAAACACCGATTATTTTCATTTCATAAACTTTACACACACTCTCTGTGGGATCGACCTAGACTCGCCACTCTACAGTAATAGTCTAGTTATTTTAATTTTGACCAGTGTTACGACGCACGGTCATGGTGCTCCTAGACTTCATGCCATTTGTGTGATGATTGAACTATCATTAATGGTCTTGAAGTTAGCCTGATTAAGGTACCCGTAAATCAACTGTATGAAGATGATGTTGAAGCATGTCCTTTTCCTCTGACATATATAGTAAATCATTAATAAATCTCCCCAACTAACTGCATCAGTGCTCTCTCTCCTTATACACAGTTAATGCACTAAGAGATTATAGACGAACTATGTCACTAGAAATTTAAACCTCCAATACCTTAGATTTAATAGGATGGTAGGTACGTATGGTGACCATTGACCACTAGTAGGACTATAAGTCTATATCTTGATGGTCCTAACTAAAGGAGATCTTGCTTAGCATTATTGTCTCTATACAATCCTATTTATAAAACTTGATGTAAACCACAAATTGATTGTAACTCAAGCTATGGTCAATGCTTTCTAGCCTAAACTAGAGGATTAATGCATCCTCCCATGAAATCCTTGTATCATTGACCTCTAGTAGGCTCGAGAACTCTAGAGTGAGCTCCCAGTAGATTAGGTCTCAAAAATCAAACATGTTTGACATATTTCAAAGAATATGATCTCACATACTTCATCAGCGAGAAACATTTATCTAAGTAAGTCCTAGTCAATGAATCTGGATGCCTCAAATTTCCTTTTATGTAAGGCTTAGTATTACTTCTGCTATGCCTCTATCTTGAAATATAGTAGCGAATAATCAGAATGCTCTTACTTGTATATTAGAGGCTACAACTCTACTAAAGGTGGTGTTAGTACTAATGGCGCCTACTTCAATCTTTACTGCCACCTCAGTACGCATCCTTAAGGTGATAGTGTATGATATAGAGCTAGTAGTGTCCATTTTGGCCCTCTTATATTGCAGTGGTTGTATAGGTCTCTTAGGTGGCCTCAATGGTCCTTAAGTCCTTGACACAATATGATATTTGAAAAAATATATATAAATGAGATATTGAAAACAATAATATATAGCAAACATATGTATAATTGCGAATTATAAAGTAATAAAATGCAAAATGAAATAATAAGCCACTAAATAAGATATCAATATGGCCTATAATATTCTCAAGATTGTGTTTTCACTATTTATTCATAGTTTAAATGTCACTAACATCTTATAATATAAGATTTTTAACTTCTTAGATCCTTTGGTCTAGTCTAGAACGTAAACAACCAATATTGTAAGTTAAATGTACTAAAGTAGCCTAGATAAATTACACTAAGAATCTTTGACTATTTAAAACACATAAAATTCCTAGTTCACCTAAATTATTTCTCTAACATTTTTTCCCAAAATAAAATTCATAGTCAATAAATAATCTAAATTGCATTAAAATAATAAAGTAAGGAGTGCAATAAAGAAAAAAAAAGTACACTAGGCTATATAGTATATGGCTGGGGAGGGCTTAAAGGTTGGATTTAACCTTCAAGAACTATAAAGAAAACTAAAATTTTAGATAAAATTAGTAGATAACACAGTTTAAAATGGAAAAACATTGGTCAGGTAGCCCTTATATAGTACAATATATAGCTATTACACGAGACTGAGCAAGTACTATGTACTATAGGAACACGAAAACGTGTAGATAAACAAGGGGGCTTATTATTTGAATTAAGTACAAAGGACCAAATAGAAAAGGAAGGGTAGGAAAATATATCTTACACACTACCATATAGGTATTATATGCTTCTTTTTAACTCCTATATGTGGGGTAAATCATATGGTTGTGTACACTTACTATGATGTCATATTCTCAATATAGGTTGGTAAACCTACCATGTATGGGGTCATATAGAAAAATGGCTCATTGCATAACATTTTGGTCCTTCTTATAGATCAAATGTATCATCCCGTTCCCATATTAAGAGTTAGAATCCAAAAGTACTGTACATGTGAGATCAATGAGAGATTAAGAAAAAATTACATTTTCATGCTCATGCATATTGTTAGCATACACGCACGTGAATCTAAATTTTTGCACACATTAAAATGACTGTTCATACATTCATTGACAATTGCCAGGTATAATTGATTTATATATGTGACATGTGATTCTTATTAAGAATTGTGGCTTTTTTTTATATGTTGAAAATTGATTTGGACAATGTATCTTTTGATTTAGAATTTTTGAAAAAATTCATGAAAATTTAGGTGATTTTTGGACTAGGAAAAATGCTAAGTAGCAAGACAATTGTTAAATGGTAGTAAAAATTACTGTCCAATGGCAATGGTGATTTTGATAATAGGATTTAGGATTTATCGACAAGTGCCATTGAAAATTGGGAGACAATTGGAGTAGAAATTGAAGTTGATTGGATTAGTTAAATGAAAGAACCTAGTCTAATGCTAAACCATGTCTTAAGTTATTAATTTTAATTGAAAGACCCCTTCCCTCTCCCCCACCCCCCTTTTGTTATGCTTCTCACTTAAAAGGGCTATTGGTGTTTTATTTTGGTTTCATCCTTCACTTTTGTTGCTTTTCTTCTTCCTCTTCTTTATGAGTTTTAATCCTTCAAATCTCCATTCACGTTGAACCTAGCCCACTCATCTTCCAATTGCTACTCTTTCACCTTGCTCTCTCTCTCATTCTAAAAAAAAACCCAAACCTTCCAACCTTAAAAATGATCGTGGGTTTTGTGTGAAGCTAGGGTTGAGTGAGATTTTGAAGATTTTGGAGCTAAATCAAGTAAGTAGATTGTTAGTCTTCATGGGTATTGTTAAATGAAACTAGAATGATGAGAAATGTAAGATTGATGACTTGATTATGTAAGTTTTTATGTATGTTCCATGGATGATGAAAATTCTATGTAAATATCTTACTCTTGTAAATGTGTAATGGGTAATAATCCATATATTATTATAGATATGATGTTGAGGTTGAATGATTATCAAAGTGGTGTTTAGATGAGTGCAGAAAATTGTTTATGAATGGGTAAATATATATGTTCTGTTTTAGTTAATGATCAAATATACATCATGGATTGGTTTATGAATGAATCTGGGTTGAAATGGAGTAGATAATGAACAATAAATGGAGTATAAAGAGTAGAAATGAATTTGAAGTGTTGGATTTAGTGAAAGGATAAGTTAGAAATGTTGGTTTAGAATAAAAGAAAGGAAAGAGAAAAAGGGGTGAGGAAGAATGTGTGGTCTGACTTCAAGGGAAAAACTGTATCAATTTAGGAATATTTTGACAAAATTTCTTCATGAAATTTTAGATCATTGTTTTATCTTTCCTACGGTATAAAGTATGAAAATTTTAGATATCGGAGTTGAGAGATATGATCGTTACAAGTTAGTGATGTCTTAGAGGATGTATTAGACAATATAGCTTCGGTCGAGCTTGCGACAAAGAAAAGTGCGATCGCACCTAGCCTCGGGTACAATCAAGACAAAAAAAGGTGCGACCGCACCCTGGGAGTAGCCTCAGGTGCGATCATGACATGGAAAGGTGCGATCGCACCTTGTTTCTTCCACAACTTCACCAACGTTTCGCCACCCAAAGGGTTTTCCAAATCTGAACATGTTTGATTGTTTTGGCTATAACTTCATCATTCGAACTCCAAATGAAGTGATTCTTGAACCAATAGATTCCTAACACATTTTTCTATCTCTAAAATTTTTTTTAGCATTATGAATTGATTTTAAAAAGATGGGTTGAAGGAAAGTCAGCGAATCTGTTGGAATAGTATGAACTGGTACGATTTCACCAAACATGATTGGGTATTTTGGTTATATCCTATTATGTAGTCATCTAAATGAGATGATTTTTTATTTGGAGTAAACTAGAGACATAGGGATACAGATTTTTTGAACAAATCAAATTCTTATTCAGTCTTTAAGACTTGTAATTTCTGGATGAAAGTTGAGTATAGTGTACTCTTATAGAATGAGAACAGTCCAAAAATATTTGGAGTATAAATTTCAGAATACTTAACCAAATTGAATAAGTTTGGCGTCGTTAGAAACTTAATACATTTGGGAACATCTTTCTAGAAGAAAGTGTTATCAAATTACTTCATCTTCCTTGTCAAGATATTCATGTAAAATAGACCCGAAGGTCTAGAAAATTGGAGAAAATTTATAAGAAGAAAGGAGAGTTTGGATAATGTGTAATCTTGTAATGTTCGAATAACATTAGTGAATGATTTGTTGATATCAAAGTACCAAAGATATGAGTTTGTTTGGAAATAAAGATATTCACATAACTGAGGTTGTGATTCAAAGAAGAGGAGTAAAGTGTACCAAGTTAAAGTGAATGAGAATTTGATAATAAGAGCAAACAATGCTAACAATAAAATGACGAGTAATTGAGTTATAAAATGAGAATTTAGATAAGATGTGAAATTTGATAATATATCCGAGATTGTCATTGAGCATGATTATACATAGTCTATATACACATTTGTGCATAAATGAATGCTTATAATTGTGCAATTATTAATATGTTTACAATGTATGTATTGTATAATTTGGATGTGCAGGATAAACATCCGCATTCAGACATTTCCAGAACTTGGAAGCAAATGCTAATCTCGAGTGTAGTGTGAGTAGACTTAGATGGTCTTACTTTTTTGGTTGTTTGTTTATATTATGTATTGAATGATTATGAATGTGATTTGATTGTTGAATTTCGGACACTAAAGGTCCGAGACTTCTGTCGGGATCAATTTATGTCTGTATTGTATTTCTTTATTTTTGTACCGAATTAAATCTTTCACAATTACTGTATCTTGTGTATTTGAATATTTCTATTGTGTATAACTTTCCAATTAGAAATGTTTTACAAAATAGATTGATCAAAGTGTAATAATATTTATGATTCGACGTTTATGAAATAAAAGTACGAGCCTGATTTTGAATATTGATTTTCGCATATGTGTAAGATAAATTCAAAAAAAAATTGTACTAAGTTTTCGAAAGTTTGACTATTCTAGCATTCCATCCTTACGAGATTCGCACTCAGAAATCATTCAGGATGTCGGGTACGTGTGTCGAGAGGGTGGGGTGCTACATCAAAACAAGTTGGAATTTGGAGAAACATAGGAGTGTGTGTGGTAATATAACCTCTACTTGGTTGCATAATGATATCGTGTCAAAAAGTCATATATTCTACTTCTCCTAGTAGGTCAATACATTGATAAATATGGTGGCATGTTTAGATCTATATTGGCTTTAAAACTTACAAAAATCAATAATATACTAATTCTAAACACTTATGAAGAGATTTTAACAAAGATTTAACAAAATAAGACCAACAACATGACAATGATACTAAGGGAATAAACAACTAGTAAGCTGAACAACTAAAACTGCCAAAGTCTAAAACTTAAAATGGTAAAAAGTGATGGGTTGTCTCCTAACAAGCAATTGTTTTAGGTCACAATCTCAACCCTTTTTTCAATTTTAGCTTAGTAAATCCTTACTTGTAGGGTATAAATGCATTGAAGTCCACCTCTAACTTATAAATAACCAGTAAACCAAACAACTAAAAACACTAAAGTCTAAAACATAAAATGATTTTCGCTTTTGCATAATCACGACTTGCGATCTTCTTCTTCATCCTCCGAACATCTCTTTCAATTTTTTTTTTCAAATTTTCTCACTTTAGTCTTATTCAATGAACACATATATCATCTAACCCAACTCTTTTACTTCCATTTCAGATCCTTACAACTCAAACAAATCAAAAATCAAGATTCAAAATAATCATCCCAAAAACGATAATATTTTCACGCAAATGCCATACCTATCTGCATGTTTTCATTTTTTTTCCATCTTACATCATCTAATTCATTTTTCCACTTCTTCTACACCATTTCTAACTCCCATTACAAGTCCACTTACTCTAATAACAACATAAGATTCAAGATTGAAACATGAACATTCAAAACACACTCATAGAGATCGATTGTTCATCAATTTTTTGCATATATGTTTCTGCATGTCTTTTATTATCCAACAACAACCTCATTTCTTAATATAATTTCATTCTTTTCCTTTAATTCTAAAACATCTCAAATGCAAGATCAAATACAACACCTAAAAACATAACATTCTCATGGTTTTTTCATTACTTACTTGTTTCCAGCAAAACCTTTAACAGTAAAAGTAGATAAAGCTTTCGGTGAATGGAACAAAACGAGATAACTAGTGTTAAACAATATATATAGGTTGGTCAGTGATGTATAAGCAAAGAGAGTTTTATTTCGTGTTGATGCATTCAGTTTTCTTTGCCGAGAATGAGTTGCAGAAAATGTTTTCCTTACAAAACAAGATGATTACATGGGTTGAGGAGATCTTGCCATATGTCACCTTGCATGTTTGTCACAATGTAATTGGCCCACTATTTCAATATTTTTTTTCTAGTTCAACATACCTAAAATTTCACAAATTCCTAAAATTCACCAAAAATTCCGAAATAATTCCAATAGTCTCCGAATAAATTTTCCACAATTTATTCATATTTTATAAATCCATTTTAAACAAAATATGTAAATGAAAACATGTACAATTTACCAGAAAAAACTCAATTATGCAAAGCATAAAGTGCACTGGCTTTTGCATAGGTTTCTAAACCCTAACTTGGGGTGTTACATTTAAAGCTATCTTCATGATGGATTTTGCATAAGTTTTGCGGTGGTAATGTATAGATTTAGGGTAGAAATCCAAAGGTGTGGGTAAGGTGTGGATTTCAGCAGTGAAAAGGAGAAGGAGAGAGTATACATTAGAAACATAACAAAAGAAGCTGAATGTGTTGGTCACATGGTGTAGAATGAGTGTTTTTTCTTTAAAGACACTTTTCATGTATTTAAGCAAGATACATGTCCTCCTTCTTGGCTACCAAATGTCACTAAATTCCTAAGCCATTTTTCACTTAATTCTCCAAGCCATTTGTCATTTATTTCATAGTCCAAGCCATTTGTCACTTATTTTATAGGCTTAGTTATCCTAAATTTTCACATGTCAACTTGTCTTATCACTTGAAATTTTTCCTAGTATAAATGTACATTTTAATCCATCAATCTTCCAATTGTGACAAATAAACTCCAAATTCCTAATTGTAATCCATCAATTCCTTTTATTTGTAAATCAAAATACATGACATTAGAAATGCATAATCACGTCATAATTATATTGAAACTTTCATACCCCGAAACATGTCAATTGAAAGCACATAAATTTTTTCATTTTTTTAAAAAACATAATTCATGTGTGTATGCTAATATCATGCATTTGGATGAATTCATAAAATTATCTCCTAAATGTACCAAATTAATTCCATAATGATGTAACTCATGTGACTCAATATTCTAGCACTCTATCAGTATTCTAACAATATAACCTTTAGTAGTTTTGGAAACCAACTATTACAATTCTCCCCTTTTTAAGAAATTTCATCCTCGAAATTCTTACTTGATTGATCAAATAGATGGAGGTATTGTTTCCTCATGTTATCCTCAGACTCCAACGTAGCTTCCTCTCTTGAATAACTCCTCCAAAGGACTTTAATTAAAGGAATTACACTGTTTCTTAAGTGTTTAGTATGATATCCAACTATTTTAACCGGTTCCTCTATATAACTCAAATTTTTTGCAATCTTAACCTCCTTTGTCAATAATATGTGTGCTAGATCTGGGAGATATCTCTTGAGCATACTAATATAAAATACATTATGAATTTGAGACATTTCTAACAGTAATGCTAATTTATAAGCCAATGCTCCAACTCTCTTAGCAATTTCATAAGGACCGATATATCTAAGGCTTAACTTTCTCTTTTTTCCAGAACCTTAGCACTCCTCACTAGGGCTACACTCTCAAAAATACCTTGTCTTCTACTTGATACTCTATATCCCTCTTGTGTTGATCCACATAACTCTTTTGCCTATCTTGAGCTACCTTAATCCTACGGTGGATCAATTTTACCTTATCAATGGCATCTTGAATCAACTCTGGGCCTTTAACAATCCTTGAGCCTTCTTCATCCTAGTATAAAGGTGCTCGACACCTTTTGCCATATAACGCCTCATATGGAGCCATACCAATACTACTATAACATGCTCCTTGAAACTCCAAAACACAAGCCCTAAGCATATCCTCAACAGTCTGAATAGTCCTCTTACTCTATCCGTTTGTCTAAGGATGAAACGTTGTACTAAAATTTAACTTTGTACCCAATACTTTCTATAGGTTGCCCCAAAATCTATAAGTAAATATGGGATCTCGATCTGATACAATAGACACTGAGAACCCATGTAACCTCACTTTCTCATTTACATATCTCCGAGCTAACTGTTCTAGTATGTTATTCTCTCTAATAGGTAAGAAATGAGCTAATTTTGTTAATTTGTCAATAATGACCCATATGGCATCATGCTGCCTTAGAGTTCTCGATAAAACCATAATAAAATCCATTATAATCCTCTCCCATTTTTACTCTAGAATAGGTAATGACTACAATTTCTCAACTAGTGCCTGATGCTCTGCCTTAACTTATTGGCATGTCAAACACCTGGCAACATACTCAACCACTTGCTTCTTCATCCCTGGTCACCAAAAATGTTGTTTTAGAGCATTGTACATCTTGATAATACTAGGATGCATAGCATAGGTTGCTATGTGTGCTTCCTCCAAAATTTCCTTTCTTAGGCCATCAACATCTGGTACACATAATCTCTTACTCAACCACATTGTATTACTTCTCAACTTAAACTCAAAACTTGGATTCTGTTTTCACTTCTCTACAATCTTCTCTACTTCTGGGTGTTTGCTTTGAGCTATTCTAATCCTTTCATGTAATGTCGGTCTAAGCTTCAACGTAGCTAATAATGCTTCATTCTATCCCAAAATTAGCTCAACATTTAGTGCTCTCAGTTGAACTAGATTTGGTAACCTCGATGCTTGAATTTGTGTTAAATTGCTATTAGATTTCCTGCTTAATGCATTATCTACACCATTATCCTTACTTGGATGATACTCTATTGTGCAATCATAATCCTTAAACAACTCAATCCACCTCCTTTGTCTCATATTAAGTTCCTTTTGACTCAACAGATATCTCAAACTTTGATGATCCATAAAAATCTGAAACGTTTTGTCATATAAATAATGTCTCTAAATTTTCAAAGTAAACACTACTACGGTAAGCCCTAATTCATAAACTGGATAATTGAACTCATGAGGCCTTAACTATCTCGAAGCATAAGCAGTCACTCTACCATATTGCATCAAAACACACCCTAACCCCTGGTGTGAAGCATCACTGTATACAACATGTCCTCTAGATCCAGATGGAATAGCCAACACCAGTGCCATAGTTAATAGATGTTTTAACTCATTAAAGCTCCTTTGACATTCATTAGTCCATTGAAAGGTACGTTCTTCCTCAAAAGCTTTGTCAAAGGGGTTGAGATCACTGAGAACCCCTCAATAAACCTCCTGTAATAACCTGCTAGCCCAAGAAAACTCTGAATCTTTGACACATTTTTCGTTGGCCCCTGAAAATTTTTTTCTTTAGTCAACCATGATTTAAATAATTATGAGGTTTTGATAGGTAAATTTTGGGAGTTAATTATTATGTTAATGTTAGTGAGATTTTATGACATAGGTTAATTGAATTAAAGTGTTAAAATGGTAAGAATGCATAAAGGGTATTTTTGGTAGTTCACTTAAGTTTAAAAAACATAAGGCATTAAAGGAAGGGCAAGGTGGACTTTTCTCATTCATTGAGGGTAGAATGGGAAGAGGAAAATGTTGTTTTCCTAAGGAATAGCAAAAATATGAGTGAAGGAGAATAAGAAAGAAAAAATAAGAAGAGAAGAAGAGAGGTTTCGGTGAAGTAGAGAAAAGAATGGAGTTTTAAGCTAGGGTTTCATTTTTCTTAGCTTTCTAGAGGGATTTTGGAGTTGTTCAAGAAGGGAAAAAATAGAGAGGAAGAGAAGAGCTTCCATTAAAGCTAAGAAACTCATTGTTTGGTGAAGATTCAAGGTAAGTTTATGTTTAATCTTTTGGATTTTTGGAAGGGTTTTGGTTCA
>JAOTAZ010090594.1:0-11580 GCA_025629785.1 Erythroxylum oxycarpum | reverse complement strand
AAGCCCATTTGACTTTTAAAGCCCAACTAACACATTAAATCCTCATTAACTTATTTAATTCCTTCTTAATTCATGCCACTTACCTTAATCAATGTCATATGCAAATTAATGTTATCTTAATTTAATCTAATTAAATTCCATACCTCATGATCTTACCTTATTTAACATGTTAATTTAATTTAACATGCTAATTAATTTCACCAAACGCAATAATTTATCCAATTTAACCTCAAAATTCATTTTTAACTCATACTTTCCATTTCATTCAATTTAAAAAATTCTTAATTTCCTTACTAATGAATAATCATAAAAAATCCTTATTTAATAACCTTTGCTTCAAAAAGTTTGGGGTCCCACATAAATAGAGTCACGGTGAAGAATAGGTATCAGTTGCCAAGGATTGACAATCTATTTGATCAGTTAAAAGATACAGGAGTGTTTTCGAAGATAGATCTGAGATCAGGCTACTATCAGCTTCCGGTAAAGGATGTGGATGTACCGAAGACTGCATTTAGAACCCGTTATGGACATTATGAATTTCTGGTAATGTCAATCGGGTTAACTAATGCTCCAGCAGCATTTATGGATCTGATGAATAGATTGTTCAGGACTTATTTGGATCAGTTTGTTATGGTATTTATTGATGATATCCTGGTCTATTCTAGGAATGAACAGGATCATAGTGAACATCTCCGAATTGTAGTACAAACCCTGTGGGAAAGACAGTTGTATGCTAAGCTAAGTAAGTGTGATTTCTGACTTCAGGAGATATCATTTCTAGGGCATGTTGTCTCTTTTAAAGGAATCAGAGTTGAACCTAGTAAGATAGAGGCGATTGTTATTTGGAAGCCGCCACAGAATGTGACAGAAGTGAGAAGTTTTCTAGGTCTGGGTGGTTATTACCGACGATTTGTTAAAGGGTTTTCAGTGATAGCATCTCCTTTAACTAAACTATTACAGAAGGGAGTGAAGTATGAATGGTCTGAAAGATGTCAGAGTAGCTTTCATCAGTTGAAAATTATGCTTACTGAAGCTCCTGTATTAGTTCAACCTACTGTTGGTAAGGAGTATGTTATGTATACTGATTCATCTGGAATTGGTTTAGGTTGTGTTTTGATGCAGGAATCAAAAATAGAATTACCCTACATATGATCTGGAACTTCCAGCAATAGTGTTCACCTTAAAAATTTGGCGACATTATCTGTATGGTGAAAGGTATAAAATTTTCACATATTGTAAGAGTCTGAAGTATCTACTTACCCAGAAGGAACTCAATCTGAGACAACGACGTTGGTTGGAATTACTTAAAGACTATGATTGTATTATAGACTACCATCCAGGAAAGGCTAATGTTGTAGCTGATGCCTTGAGTCGAAAGACCATCTCAACATTATCACTTAAGCAGAATGGATGGAAACTGGGATCTGATGGAGCTTTGATGGCTCAATTGAAAGCAAGGCCTACTTTGAGACAGGAGATTTGTGACGCTCAAAGAGCTAATGATAAGTTATAACAACTTATCTTGGCTACTCAGGAAGGTAATCAGTCTAATTTTTCTGTGCAAGGTGATGGTGAATAATATTATAAGGATTGATTGTGTGTGCCAGCGAATGATGAATTGAAGAAGAAATTGTTTGAGGCTCATAATACAGTATTTACTATGCATCTGGGTGGGAACAAGATGTATCAGGGTTTAAAGCAGTAGTACTGGTGGTCAGGTATGAAACAGGATGTTGTGGATTATGTAGCAAAATATCTGACATGCTAGCAGGTTAAGGCTGAGCACCAGGTTCCATCTGGTTTGTTAAATCCTATTCTTATTCCTTAATGGAAATAGGATAACATTACCATGAACTTTGTCACTGGACCTCCTCTTACTCAAAAGAATCATGATGCGGTATGGGTAATTGTGGATAAATTTACCAAATCCGCTCATTTTCTGCCTATTCTTCTTGACCATTCTTTGGATAGGCTTGCAGACTTGTATATGAATGAGATAGTAAGACTGCACAGAGTACTATTGTCGATTATTTCTGATCGTGATCCTCGATTTACTTCGAGATTCTGGAAAAGTCTACCAAAAGCATTGGGTACTTAGGTTAAGTTTAGTACTGCTTTCCATCCCCAGAGAGATGGACAATCTGAACAAGTTATACAGATTTTGGAAGATATGTTGCGGGGTTGTGTGTTAGAGTTTCCTAGAAGTTGGGATAATTATCTGAATTTGATGGAGTTTGCTTACAATAACAGTTATCAAATGAGCATTGGCATAGCACCTTATAAAGCGTTGTATGGTAGGAAGTGTAGAACTCCAGTATGTTGGACTGAGTTGGGTGAAAACAAGATGATTGGGCCAAAAATTGTGAAAGATACTGAAGAAAAGATTAAGATTATTCAACAAAGATTGAAAGCTGCCAGTGATAGGTAGAAGTCTTATGTTGATCTAAAAAGGAAAGATATTGAGTATCAAGTGGGTGATAACGTGTTTTTGAAAGTGTCACCATGGAAACACAAACTTTGGTTCGGAAAGAAGGGTAAGCTTAGTTCACGATTCATCGGTCCTTATGAAATTTTGAAAAGAATTGGACCAGTAGCTTATTAACTAGCTCTTCCTGAAGAATTGGCTAGGTTACATGATGTATTTCATGTTTCTATGTCAAAGAGATATCGGTCTGATGTTACACATAAGATTCCTGTACAAGAAATTCAAGCGTAACTAGATTTGTCGTATGAAGAAGGGCCAATTTCTATATTAGCCAGAAAAGTTAGAAAATTTAGAAACAAGTCAGTACCTTTGGTAAAAGTCCTCTGGCAACAACATGGACTTGAGGAAGCAACATGGGAACCAGAGGAAACCATGAAAGCTTAGCATCTGCAATTATTTGGATCAGGTATGAATTTCAAGGACAAAATTTCTTAAGGAGGGAAACATTCCATATTAGGGGTTAGGATGTTAAGAAAATTCAGTACATTTTATGCTTTGCATATGTGAATATTTGCATATTTGTGCATAAGCATTTTGGACACATACAATAATTGTACATGCATTCGTGAAATTTTTCGAGTATAATTGATTTATAAATGCGATTAAAAATGAGAATTGTGGATTATTTGCATTAAAAATTTATTGGAGAGTGTTATTATTATTTCAGAATTTTTGGTGAAATTTGAGAAAAATATTGATTTTATGGACCAATGATAAAGTGACACGTGGCAATGATATATATATAAGACATGTTGCTTACATATGTGGTGACAAGTGGCTGATAGTTTGGATGATACGTAGGAGTCATGCTAAAATACACGTGCTATTGTGTTTTGGTTAGGAAGAGTTGACAGTAACTTTTGTTTTACACCAAGACACTCAACTTTGCAGCTCTCTTCCCTGTTCTTCATTACCAAATAGCTAAATATAATTCTCTTTATGTTAGTGATTTCATTCTCATTGCTGGAAGAGTTAAATCAAGTAAGTGATTTAATGATGTTTTACTGTGTAAAGAACTATATGCATGTGTGGTTAAGAAATGTACTTTCGGTGGTGATGAAAGAATTAAATGAGAGAATATGGATATGTTGTTTTTGCAGTTTGAGGAACAATGGGTTTTAAGATAGTGATGAAGTGAGTTTTGGAATTAATTGATGGAGATTGAGTTTATGAAAAAGTTATAGTAGAGAGAGAGAGGAAGAACAATGGAGAGTTAAATTTTTGATATGAAACTTCTGTGATTTTTCTATACTGATCTAAAGTGATTTTGATAAAATGTTCTTCATGGAAGTTGTAAATCTTTCTTTTATCTTTCCATTGATATAAAGTTTGTAAATTTTGGAGTTTTGGATCAAAAGTTATGGAGTTTGGAAATTGCGTTTGTAGATTCTGTCGTTGTTTGGAACAGTCTGTAGTGTTTTTAGCATAACTTGCAGAATATCAAAACAAATTGCATGAAACTAGTTTCATTTTGAAGTTAAGACATAAAGGAATAATTTTGTAGAAGAAAGTTTGGCCTAAATCCTTCGTTTTCATTGTCAAAATGATCGGGAAAAAGTGACCTGAAATTATATTTTGGAAAGAGCTGGAAAAAATGGAAGAGAGGAAGAAGACGCAATTTGTAGTTGAGTGAAAGTCATCGTAGTGCCTAAGCACGATGGTGACATTGCTTGGTGGGTTGGAAAGTCACCCTAGTGCTTAAGCACGAGGGTGACATTTCTGAAATTGGTTGGAAAGCACTGTAGTGCTTAAGCACAATGGTGACCTTGCTGGTTTGACCAAAGAGTTGACTCACCTGAATAACCTTCCTTCTTTCGACCATAACTTCTTCTCCCGACTTCCAAATAACTTGAAACTTAGATCAATTGATCCCTAAGACATTTTTCTTTCTCTCAATAAAAATTTAGAGTTATCTGAATTTATTTGAAATTGATTTATAGGATGAAAGTGTGGAGGTCTGCTGGAATATTATGAACTGGAAATTTTCATGATCATGTTTCAGTTTTCTATTTATAACTTGAGCTGTAGATTTCAGAATGAGTTCGTTTTTGATTCATAATAAACTAGAGACATACTTAGACAATTTTTGTGAAGAGGTAGAATTTTAATCCTGTCTCTTTGATTTTCAAAATTGGCATGGAAGTGAGTTTTAGCTTAGGCTGTAGCACTACCAAGGACAGAAATCATGTCATGTGATTATTGAATAAACTGGATTGATTTGGGCCGAATTAGGCTGAGTTGTCTTCACCAAAGTTGTAGCTTACTCTTTTAGCTTTAAATTGGTATAAAGTGTGAAATTTTTGGATGTCTGATCTGAAAGATATGAGTTGAACAATTCGAGGGTATGATCATATGCTAGCCGAAAGTTCAAATGTGCACAGTCTGTGGTATTTTGTGCATAAATCATTGAATACTAAATCAAATTGAATGATCTTGGAGGCATTAGAAACTTAAGAAACTTTATAACAACTTTCCAGAAGGAAGTGTTGCCTAATTTTTTCATTTACCCTATCAGATTAATTATGCAAAGTTGACCGAAATCATATGAGTAGAAAATTTGAAGTGGTCAATTAGGTTGTGTAGTTGATTTCACATTGTTTTAGTTTGGCCCAAATTATAAGTACCAAATGTTGTTAATAAGGGCTTTCATATCTGATCGGTTTGATGATGAAACTTTCAATAAGATACTCGAAATTGTCATTGAACATGCACTGTGCATACTTTCTATATATTGATGTGCATAAAAGAAATACTTGTATATTTGAGCAAAAATGTGATATTTGTGAATGTGTTTTGTATGATATAGAGAAGCTTATCGAATGCCAATCAGACATTGCCAGACCATCCAGGCAATAGTTTATTGGAGCGTACTGTGAGTCAACCTAGATAATTTCCTAGGATTCATTTGTTTTGTTTTATTAGCTTCCAATATTATCAAACTGTTTGTGTTTTGGCTATGAATTTTGGACTTTAATTGTCCGAGGAGTTCAATATTCGGGAATGTATTGGAAGTGCTTTGATTGTGGCTTTGAGTGCTCTGATATTCTGAATGTTATATGTATTCTCAATAAAATTTGAATGCCAGACTTAGGTCCGATGATTATGAGTTTCTGATTGAACATCATATGTGATTGTTTGATATTTGAATTGCCAGATTTAGGTCCAATGATTATGAGCTTCTGATTGAATATCATATGTGATTGTATGATATTTGAATGCTGGATTTAGGTTCGATGATTATGAACTTCTGATTGAATATCATATATGATTATCTGACATGGCATAATTAGTATTTGATGCATTTCATAAATGAATGCTCAGATAAAGGTGTTGTGACTTGAGTAGTCAGTATGAAGCGCTTCCACGTAAAGCTTTGCTCCGTGATATATGTGTGTACACGTAGAGCTATGCTCCGTGATTCTGTTCTAAATGAGCCCTATGGGCCACTATTTGTATAAGTATGTGATAGGCACTCAGTCACAACAATAAGAATGAATATGAGTCTCATGCATATAGCATTCATATAAGATTGTAATTCATGAATGATTTGCAAAGCTGTAACGAGTGACCATATATTATGCCTTGTTATGTGAGTGTCTGAAAAATAATTATATGTTCTGAATGAATATCTGTGATATATGTGATGTTTGTGTGTAATCCGGTGAAATCATCAATGATGGTTCACTAACTGAGTTGCAAAACTCATCAAAAATTGCAATGTGGCTTTTCAGGTTCTGAGGAATTATTCAGCTAGGTTAAATGGAGTATAGCCACTAAAGTCTGATATGGATTAGGCGTCGGGATCAGTTTGCACCTGCATATGTCTTCAATGATCTTATTTTTTAATTATGTTCAGTAAAAATTGTACAAAATGTTTGTAAATGTTTTGGTAATGAAATAACTTTATGGTTTTAAGTGTTTTGTATTTGAAATGGGCACAAATTATGGTTGAATACTAATGTTTGTAACAATTGTCACTTGTAAATGGAAATGTTTTTAAATGACAGGGGCCCAATTTGATTAGTAATTTCTGCTTACATGTACCTTGTTTTAAAGAAACAAAGGTTTTGTAATGAATTTTGACTAAATGATCGTTTTAGCATGGCACCCTTGCGGGATACATACTCGGATATCACCATAGATGTCGGGTACGTGTCTTACGAGAGTGGGGTGCTACATTTTAGTATCAGAGCCCAGATTTAGTATCTTACATGGGCATTTTTTTGACATATGTGTTAAGTTACATGCATTTTAGTCATGTCATAGCAGGTAGTAGCAACTGATCCCTAGTTTGAGTTGCATTTATATGAGTCACATACATGAGCATTTGTTAAATGTTTGAATTGATGGAAGAAGTAGGAAGAATGGTGATCTGTCTGACTATGAGAAAATGAAAGTTTGTGGATATTTAGAAAGGGAAAATAGTATATGGCTAGATATGAAAAATAATGATGTAATGTATTTATATTGGTGGATGTATTATGGAGTACGATATCGATATTGTACTGTGGTAAGATATCCTTGAATGTGATATAAATGTGAATACATTGTCGTGGATTGATTAAGGAAAGTAATGATATAAAGATGAATGAAAAGATTTAAAGTGTACAAGCCAAGTTAAAAGAAAATAAAATTTTCTATAACTTTGAGGGGTCAAAATTGGACTTGAAATAGTTGTCGAATAAATGTGATATGAGTTATGATTCACTATAAGAATATATTGGTGGAATTGCATTTAGGATTTTAGGATTCACTACAGGTATGGGTTCCTATTCCCGTACCGGCATGGTACAAAGACCTAGATCCACCAAATCTAACTGAATGAGTAACGGGTACGTGATAACTGTAGTATCCTCCCTACTATCATTTGAAGAGTCAACAGGCCCACCATCATCATAGACATCATATTCGAATAACTTAGCTGTTTGTGATTCCACTATTCTAAACCCTTCTTCTCTAAAATAAAAGTTGTAGCCTTAAAATGGTCGACATATCTTACTAAATGGCAATGAAGGGAACGAGCATGTAATCTATCTTTATAAGGATTATACTACCTCAGTAGGGCAGCTCCATACACGAATGTGTGCAAGGTTGGGTTTCCAAACTTTTAGATAATTAGGTAGATTAGTCCTATACTGCATTGATTTCTTCAAGTCCTTTAGGGGCCTTTCGGCAACACACCATTTTGCTCAGAGCTACTCGGCATAGTGAATTAAGTCACTATTCGAAATAATTCTAAATTCTAAATATCTAGTAAACGAACCTTTTAAAGTCCTGAAACAACATGTTTGCTATGATATTCTCCTCCACGATCAAATCTGACTATCTTGATGAATTTTTCCAATTGGTTCTTAGCCTTCAGTCTTGAAGCAAGAACACACAACTGTAATGGGAATAATCATCAAAAAATGTCATAATACATTTGGAATTGCATAATGATACCGTATAAGGTCTACCAATATCTTTATGTATTAGACTTAACAAGTCGGAAGCATGAGTTGATCTAAATATCCTTATTAGTCGACTTACCCCTGCAACAGTCAACATATATTCCCAGATCATCATAACCTAGAATTGAGAAATGTTTTCCTTGATCAATCTCTCAACCCTAGCTCTGGAAATGTAGCTTAAACTTCTATGCCACATCATGTATGACTTCTCATTCATCAAGGTCCTTCATAACTTGTTTAGTAAGATACGAAGAAGCATATATCTAATTCAGGATAAGACACATTCTATACAAACCATATGACAAGAAAGTTGTAATATTATGTTTTGCATTATACAACAACTGTACAAAAGAAGTATTAAATGCAAAACATCAACCTTCTTTTTCCAAAATTCATCAAAATATGATATATAAAATGTGTCGTGTAAAACCCAGATGAACCATATTATAAAGTTCAGTACATGCATCCCCTACAATATTACTTCCACTTCTTTATTGTTGTGAACTATTAGTTTCTCCTTCCCTTTATTTGGCTTTATCCTTGATATAAACTATCACATCGCGGAAGCACCTTGATCAGATGTTCCACCAAATAGCCACCAAGTACTTAATGCGACTATCACAAATTAGATTCATAATTGACGAGTCAAAGAATAACTTGATGGTCTCAGTCTTTCCTTTTAAAAATCATACTACTGGTTCCTTTATGTCCCTAGGACCTTCATTAGCACTAATTTGACCAACGTCAACATGTGGAGAAGATTTGAACTTTTTTCCTTTGAACTTAGCGAGCTTCATCTTAGTCTTCCCATTAGCCGCTTCAAGGGCTGTAGGAGTAACAAGCTTGAGTTTCTCCTCCTCAGCAATGCAATGAGCTATCAAAGCATTGAAGTCCCGACATCTTCAATCTACTATAAAGACAAATTATTCTCGATATGTACTTCATTACTCCCCTTTTCTCCCATATAACTTATGAAGAATAATTCTTTAATCAAGGCACTTGTCTCAACACTAGATGAGAATAAGTACCTCTGGGAGACATTATTAAGAAACTCCTTCACTATGTCTGTGTCCGGAAGTCCACTTTGTAGATGGTTAGAAATGGATCTCTTAATGGTCATCAGATATAATCTATTAGACCGATCCCAGGCTTCATAGACTGCTTTGTAAGTTTTCAAGATCATGGATGTAATTGGAGATGGCCTATCCGTCTTTATGGTCATATCAACCACAACTATATCCACAGCTTCAATACATCCCCCGTCCACTTCTTTAAATTGAAACCAAACAAGGTTTCAATGTAACACTCATTTTGTTGATTGAAAAGGTAGCTTTAAGATGATAATCTTTAAATCAGCACAAATGTAGGATAACAACAATACTTAAGCCAATAAATAGTATCTTTACTGAAAATCCGGTTACACATATTATGAAACACCTATAGGTTGAATACATAATATATGCAACTAGACTTCCACTCATAAAAGCAATCAGAGTACAACTCATCAAATCTCATAACACTACCACCTTTAGCGAATAGATAATTTATGCAATTACTTTCCTCTATCAAATGCCTTTATGAACATATCAAAATCTCATATAAGTCCAACACCTGTGGGCAGAATAACCAATCATGAGACCAGAGGCATCCCCTAGCATGTAAGCAGAATAATTCAAAATATTGACTCGAAAGGCTACTGTGGTGACTACATTCTTATCAGCACTCAAAAAATCCACAAACACAAGGGATACATCTTTATTTCATCCTAACATTCTTTATGGGAATATGGTGCGTGACAATGTAACATCAATAAATGCAAAAACCGAATGCACAATCTCATTGTCATACACTCGTGCTGAAGAAATTCTTTGAAAACTTTATTTGAGACTTTCGTAGAAGAAAAATCTCGGTAGATCATTTTAGGTTTAATTAACCATACCTATGACATGTAAAACAAAACTTACTTGATTTAGCTCCCAAATCTTCATAACCTCACTCAACCCTAGCTCCCAAGCAACCCACAATCTTCATCTTCTTGAAGGAGGCAAAGGTAGGTTTTGCTTGTGCCAAAGAAGAAGATGATATGGTGAGGGTAGCGAGTGAAAGGTGGACGCAAGATGTAACTTGATGGAGCTTTGGGTGAGAATGAAGGAGAAGAAAATAAGAAGGAGAAGCCACGAAATTTTGGAGAAGAAGGAGACACGAAAATGGGAAAAAGCAAGACGACAAAACATATTTTGATGGTCTTTCACTTTATAAGAAATGGTGTGGCAAGTGACACATGTCACTTGCCATATGTCACACTTTCTTATGGCTCCAATTGGTCCACTAAAATATGTAGTCTATTTGTCTCCAATTGTCTCCCAATTTTCAATGACACTTGTCAATAAATCCTAAGGTCATGTATCCAAAAATACAATTCTATTTGACAGTAAATTCTACTACCATTTATCATTTGGTTTGGCACTGTGCATATTTTCCTAGTCCAAAAATTACCCCCAAAAACTTTAGAAAAAAATTCATAAAATTCTCCAAAATTACTAAATCAACACTGCCACTCTCTAAAACAAATTTCAATACCAATAACCCACAATTTTCAAAACAATCACATATATTATCAATTATACCCGGGCTGTCAATGAATGCATGTACAATTATTGTTATGTGCAAAGATTCACTATTTATATGCATGTGCACCTTATGTAATGCATGAGCATGAGATGTGTTTTCTTAATTTCTCTGATTAATCTCACATGTACCAAATTTTTAGGGTTCTAACCCTTTGTATGGAAATGAGATGTTGCACTAGGAGAGGTAGACAAGCTTCTTCTCGTAATGAACTTGATAACATAAAATTGAAAATCCCTTCCTTTTAAGAAAAAAATGATCCTGAAATATGTTTAGAGTGGGAGAGGACAATAGAGCATGTATTTAAGTATCATACATATAGTGAAGAGAAAAAAAAATAAAACTTGATGCTATTGAATTGTGTGACCATGCTAGTATTTGGTGGGATCAGCTGCAAATAAATAAAAGGCGGAATCTTGAAAGACTAATCCGCACATGGCAAGAAATGAAAGCCATCATGATAAAGCGTTTTGTTCCGGGTCATTACTATTAAGATTTGTTCAAGCGGCTGCAAAGATTGAGGTATGGCTCTGTGAGTGTTGAAGAGTACCACCAAGAGATGGAGATCATCATGACTAGGGCCAATGTTGAGGAAGACATGGAAGCTAGCATGAGAAGATTTCTTGATGGTTTGCGTCCTGAAATTGTTTCCATTGTAGAGCTGCAAAATTTCCATGACATGGATGAGTTGTTGCATAAGGACATCACGGTAGAAAAGCAATTTAAGATCCAAAATGATGCTAGATCGAGTTCTTGGAAGAGAAGCTTGAAGGAGTCCAAAATTTTCTTGAAATCTAAGGGAGACATCAAGCCAAAAGAGGAAGGTGAGCTTAAATTCTCTACTTTAAATCCTAAGGGTAAAAATTGTAGGAAAATCCTGGTCCATGTATCATATACACGGGGTGTGGAAAACAAAAATTTTTGTTGCCGGGACCTTCCTGAAAGCCAGGATCCATGTGTCTGTATGCAAACTCAAACCTGAATAGCCAATAGAGACTATCTCTAAAGGTATCCACG
>JAOTAZ010090563.1:0-11583 GCA_025629785.1 Erythroxylum oxycarpum | reverse complement strand
ATAGGTAGAGAAATTTACCACGACGAATGCTAAACTAATAAATTGGTTATTTTTAGTGTCGATGATCAACGCAAGTTTAATAACGACGGAATCCGGAAACCAAGATTTATTTTCGTTGATTGTTAAATTTTCTTCATATTTGTTTCTCGTTATTTTTTTATTTCAATTTCTATTTAAATTCTGTTTAAGTCAAAAATCCAAAACCCCCCTTTTTCGTAAACACCGGTTATTTTCATTTCCTAAACTTTACACGCATTCTCTGTGGGATCGACCTAGACTCGCCACTGCTATAGTAGTAGTCTAGTTATTTAATTTTGATTAGCGTTACGACGCGCGGTCATGGAGTTAAATAGATTAGATATCAAAGGGGACCAATTGGAACCATAAAAGGATGACAAGTGGCATGTGACACATGTCACCACACTTGCCACTCACCACTCCTCTCTCTCACGACACTCTTCACTTTAAATACCAAATAAATGTTTTGTCTTTCATTTTAACTCTTGCTCTCCTCCTATTTTCGTAGTTTCTTCTTCTCTTCTTCTCCTTCATGATTCTTTACTCACCCAAACCTCCTTCAAGTTACATCTTGCCTCCATCCTTCAATTGCTACTTCCATCTTATTGTTTCTTCAATTTGCCACAAGATAAACCTATTTGTATCTCCTTCAAGATGACGATTGTGTGATGCTTGGGAGCTATGGTTAAGTGTTGTTTTTGAATAATTGAAGCTAAACCAAGTAAGTTATGTTTTAAATGTTATGGGTATTGTTAAAATGAAACTAGAATGATGAGAAATGTGGGATTGATGACCTCATTTTTTTGTGAATTGAATGTGTATGACGAGGATGGTGAAAAATCTATGTAAATTTCATGTTTTTGTAATTGTAAATGATCATTAATGACCCATGATTTGTTATAGATATGTTTTGGAAGTTAGATGATGGTGTTAGGATGAGTGTAGAAAATCAATTATGAATGGGAAAATGTATGTGTCCTGTTTTTAGATAATGATCAAATATAGATCATGAATTGATTTGTGAATGTTTTGGATTTGAAATATAGTTGAGAATGAAGAGTGTTGGTGCAGAAAAAGTGGTCTTGGTATGAGTTGTGTTAAGGTAAGATTTGGAAACAAAATTTGGTAGTTGAGTTGGGAAAATGTTGCAGCAACATAATCTTTGAGCATGCTTCAGTCATTTAGTCATAACTTCTTCCGAAGTTGTTCAATTGAGATTATTCTTGATTTTTATTAAACTAGAGATATATGGCTATATTTATTATGAAGACATCAAAATTAAATTCTTTCTTTAAGAGTCTCAAATTTTAACATGAAATTAAGACTTAGGTGCAGCAAAATTTGTCGATGAATGTTTATGTTATGTTATGTTTTGAATGTATGAGAATGCGTTATACTTTGGGTTTTTATGATTTAGTGTGGAATATGAAATGTGTATGGATTATGTTGAGTTGAAATTGGGTATAGTTGAAGAAGTTATATATTGAGATGATGAAATCAAATAAGTTAAAGTTGGTTTAGTATAAAAGGAAAGATAAAAAGAGGTAAAAGTTTAATCTGAACTTCCTTGATTAAACTATACTGATATAGGAAGATTTTGATAAAATGGTCTTCATGAAAGTTCTATATCTTTCTTTCAAATTTCCAACAGTATATAGTATGAAATTTTTGGAATTCGGAGTTGAAAGTTATGATCATTAGAAGTTTGTGATACTGCATCGGATGGACTTTCAGGATAGCTACATTGATTGGAAATTTTGACCCTTTGGAGGCAAAATATCTTTCTGAGGTCTTTATAGAAGTTATAGGTCTAGATGTTGCAACTTTCGCGCAAGTCCGTAGAGTCACGATTGCAACTTGTCGCGATCTCGACTTCTCCCTTCCTGCTTTTCTTCTTTTGACCTATATTGGTCCCCCCTCCCCGTTTGAACATGTTCCACTCTTTTGACCATAACTTTGTCATCCAACCTGCAAACGACCTAATTTTTGAAGAAATGGTTTCTTAAAACATATCTCTATCTCTCCATATAAATTTTTAGCTTTTGGTATTGGTTTGAAAAATATTTATTAAATCAAAGTAAGGGTATGAGTTGGAAGAGCATGAATTGGATATTTTTACTAAACATACTTCGGTATTTGGATAGTATCTTGATCTGTAAAGCTCCAAAAGAGATGATTTATGTTTCTAAATAAACTAGAGACATATAGCTACAAAATATCTGAAGTAATGGAATTTTAATTCAGTCTCTAAGGCTTTGAATTTCTAGATGGAAGTTGAGTATAGTGTGTTGTTACAGAATGAGAAAAGTGCAAAAATATTTGGAGTATAAATTTTAGAGTACTGAACCAAATTGAATGATTTTGGTGTCATTAGAAACTTTAGACAAAGGAGAACATTTTTCTAAAACAATGTGTTATCAAATTACTTCATCTTCCTTGCAAAAATGTTTATGGAAATTAGACCCAAAGGTTTGGAATTTTGGAGATGATATAGGAAAGAAAGATAATTTGGATATTGTCTAATTTTATAATGTTAGAATAACATTAGTGAATGAATTGTTAGTATTAACGCATAAAAAACCTATGTATAATCAGAATGAAGAGGTTCATATGATTGTAATTGTGATTCAAAGGAGTTAAGTAA
Source organism: Erythroxylum oxycarpum (assembly GCA_025629785.1). Lineage (NCBI taxonomy): Eukaryota > Viridiplantae > Streptophyta > Magnoliopsida > Malpighiales > Erythroxylaceae > Erythroxylum > Erythroxylum oxycarpum. Next base: position 8,921 of record JAOTAZ010090563.1, on the reverse strand, counting down.
TGTGTATCTAGTTAAAGTGAATGAGAATTTGCTAATTGTGAGAGGAAATAATGCTAAAAATAAAATGACGAGTAATTGAATTATAAAATGCGAATGTGGATACAATGTAAAATTTGAAAATATACCCAGGATTGTCATTGAGAATGCATTGTACTTATTCTGTATACACACGTGCGCATAAATGAATGCTTATAATTGAGCAAAATTATTAATGTGTCTTTGCAATGTGTGTTTTGCATAAATTGGTTGTGCAGGTTAAAATTCCGCATTCAGGCATTTTCAGAATTTGGAAACAAATGTTAATCTGGAGCGTACTGTGAGTAGGTCGAGATGGTCTCACTTCATTGTTTGTTTTGTTTGAATTTTGTATTAATTGACTATTGATGACTATATGAATGTTATTGATTGTGTTGGTTGTCAGATAGAAGGTCTGATGAATGTAATGTATGAATGAAATATTGAAGTGTTCCTTGTATGTGAATTGGATGAAATACGTGATACATGACTTGGTTGTTAAATGTTGGACTTAGTTTCGTAGGAAAATGCGATCATGTATATAAATGAAAAATTGATACTCAACTCTATCGTTGAATGCAGGACTAAGGTCCAATGATACGTGAATGTGATTGCATGAATATATGCAAATGTGAGTGAGACATTCCATTTCATGAATGCATGAAATATAATGGTAGTTATGACCTAAGTAGCCACCGATCAGAGCGTAATGCTCAAAGTGTGAAATGAGCCTTGAGCTCAAAAAGTGATTAAGAGCCTAAGGCCCACTATGTAAAATGAGCCCTATCCCCATCGGATAAGGAACAGTTAGTAATGATGTCAGTATCCAATGGATACGGGACAGTTTAGGTACTTGGTCACAACAAAGTAACAAATGAAAAGTGGGTCTCATGTGCACTGCATATGCATAATATGAGTGATTATATTGTATTAAATGTGAAGTGTGAAATGTGAAATGATGTGAATTATGTGTTTCGTGATTGGGTGAGCCATCGGTGATGGTCACTCATTGTGTTACGTGATTAGGCAACGGGAGTATACCTACTGCATGCAAGTGAAAGATAGAGGTTGGGATCAGTTAGCGTCTGCATTTTGTATTTTCTTATTTTTGTACAAATTTTTATTCCGCAATTTTTATATAAATAATGGATTCCAAAATTTTTGTACCATATGTATACAAATGGATTTATGTTATAATGTAAAGTCATTATTACTAAAAATGTTTTATATTTATAATGGGCCCTAAATGGCTATTGAAATTCTGTTGATTGTATTGTTATGACTAAAAATGTTTATGAAATAAAGCGAGCCCAAATTGTTTATTGATCGTACATTTGATTGTATTAAGAAAAATTATGTACTGAATTTTGACTGTTTTAGTGTGATAGCACGCCACCCTCGCACGACACAGATTCAGATATCACCCACAATGCCAGGTTCGGGTCTTAAGGGAGTATGGTGTTACATTATGTGGTTTCAAAGCCCAGAATTACTATCTTGTATGGGCGTTTTCTAAAATATGTGTCAAGGTACATGCATATTTGTCATGTCATAGTAGGCAGTAGCAATTGATCCCTAGTCTGAGTTGCATTCATATGAGTCACACGCATGAGCATGTGTTAAGAGTTTGAGTGGTTAGAAACATTGAGAAGAATGATGTTCTGTCCTTATGTGAAAAGAGGAAGGTTAAAGGATATCCAGAAATGAGACATAGTATATGGTTAGATATAATAGATAAAGATTCAGCGCATTCGTATTGATGGATGTATTATTGAATATGACATTAATATTATGTTTTGATGATATGTCCTTGAATGTGATATAGATGTGAATATACTGTCGTGGATTGTTTGAGGAAAAATAAGGGTATAAGTAGAAATGATTAGATTAAAGAGTACAAGCCAAGTTGAAAGTGACCTTGAGAGGTTAAACTTGGACTTGAAATGATTGTTTGAAAAATGTGAGAAGAGTTATAATCCCCTATAAGCATATATTAGTGGAATTAAGATTAGAATTGCATGATGATTTTATACATTTATAATTCTGAATTGATTAAAGAGGTACATTTGGAAGATAAAATAAAGGACAATAGGAAGATAAGATAGAAATGAGGAAAGAATAAAAGGGGAATGAAGTAAACATAATTGACTTTACGAGGGGTGAATGGTGAGTAGTGATGAGAAAGTTAAAAATGCATATAAGAGAGGATTTTATGTACGCAAGAGATTAAGAAAAATATAAGGAATCAAATGGGAAGAATGAATACACTCCATATGGTAGTTGAATTATTATGAAATGATGTGATACTAGAAGAGGTAAATTTTGTAAAATTGAGGTAAAGTTGATGTTAGCATATGTCATTGCAAGGAAATGGTAGTTGAATTGTTATGAAATGATGTAATACTAGAAGAGGTAAATTTTGTAAGATTGAGGTAAAGTTGATGTTAGCATATGTCAATGCAAGGAAACCCTGATCGTGGCAAGGATAAAGAGAGAAATATTGTTTTGAGGTATCCTCAGTTGCTGGAACCTCTAACTTGGGATTTCTTTTCCTAGGAGTTTAAAGCTAAGTATGTTATGGAAGCTTATAGAAAGAAGAGGTGGAAGCATTCTTGAATCTAAAGTAGAGAAATCTGTATATCGCTAAGTATGACAAAGAATTCAATCTACTTAGAACATATGCACATGAACCTGTGCTTACTAAAGATTTATGGCGTCATCAGTTTGAGGATGGTTTGAATGACTCAATCAAAGAGCATCTTGTAACATTCACTCTCGTGCAAAAAGTGAGTTGTCATTAGCTGGTACAAACTGCCATTAAAATAGGGAAGCAAGAGATGGTTAAGAGAGAAAAAGTTCAGCAAAGAGGATTTGCTAGAGGAGGTCAATCCTTAGGTAAGAGAAGTCATAAAGGTGCTTCCGCTACATAACAATTCACTCAAAGATCTATGGCTAGAGGAAGGCAACAAGAAATTTTTTGATCGACTGATTCTGGCAGGTTTCCTCTGTGGGCCGACATTTTGGTGCACTGGAGTGCCGTCAATGCTCTAAAAACCATTTGGGTACTTGTAGGAGGACTACAGGTGTATGTATTCGATGACGTAGTTTGGATCATTTGATAGCTAATTATCCTATAAGACAACCCCAAACGTTACAAGCTAGTAGAGAAGTTTCTCATGCATCTGCTGGGAATAGAGGACGTGGTGGAGGTCGTGGAAGATCTATCCAGTTTAGGCCTAATCCAAGTACTCTTTCAAAAACTATTGACCGACCTGTTAAGCTTTGAAAGCTCGTGAGGATCAGGACGCACCTGAGGTCACTGTTGGTATTGTTTCTCTCTTTAACTCTGAAATACATGCTTTTATTGATCCTAAATCCACCCATTCTTATATCTATGTTGGAGAAATTCCTGATAAAAAGATGCCTATAGATCGGTTAGATTATGATATTCTAGTCCTCTGGGTAGTAGTGTGTTGGTTAACAAGGTTTATAAAAGCTCTCCTACTATGATCTAAGAAATTGAATATATAGTAGATCTAATTGAATTGCCTTTTCAAGAATTTGATTTGATTTTGGGTATGGATTGGTTGTCCAAGCATCAGGCAATGGTTGACTATAGTGATAAGACTGTTATGCTTAAGAAGCCTAATCAACCTGAAATAATATTGTATGGCAATCGCACTAGTTCTCTAGCTAATGTGGTATTTGCTATATAAGCTTGAAGGTTTCTTAGCAAGGGGTGTGAAGCTTATTTGGATTTTGTAATTGATTCTAAGAAGGAAAGTGTTAAACTGTAAGACATTTCAATGGTGAACGAATTTTCAGATGTTTTTCCTGAGACCTACTCAAACTCCCCCCTGAAAGGGAAGTGGAGCTATCTATTAAGATTATGCCTAGCACTGCTCCTATATCCAGAGCACCATACAAGATGAATCCTACTAAATTAAGGGAGTTGAAAGTTTAGTTGTAGGAGTTACTGGGTAAAAGGGTTTACTCGACCCATTGTCTTACCCTGGGGGGCACCGATTCTGTTTGTTAAGAAAAAAGATGGTACTTTTCAGATGTGCATTGATTATAGGCAATTGAACAGGGTCACAATGAAGAATAAGTATCTGTTTCCAAGGATAGAAGATATGTTTGATCAATTAAAAGATGCAGGGTATTTTAAAAGATAGATATGTGATTAGGGTATTGTCAACTACGGGTAAAGGATGTGAATGTTCCAAAGACTGCATTCAAGACCCGTTATGGACATTATGAATTCCTGGTAATGCCATTTGGGCTAAACAATGCTCTAGCGGCTTTCATGGATCTAATGAATAGATTATTTAAGCCCTATTTAGACAAGTTTGTTGTGATATTCATAGATGATATCCTGGTCTATTACAAGAATGAATAGGGTCTTACATAACATCTATAGATTGTGTTACAAACCCTACAAGAAAAACAGTTGTATGCTAAGCTAAGCAAGTGTGATTTATGGCTTCAAAAACTATCTTTGCTAGGACATGTTATCTCTTCTTATGGAATTAGAGTTGATCCTAGTAAAATTGAAACAATCATTAACTGGAGGCCATCACGGAGTGTGACAGAAGTGAGAATTTTTCTGGGTTTGGTTAGTTACTATTGTTGATTTGTGAAGGGGGGTTTTTGGTGATAACATTTCTTTTAACTAAACTACTACGTAAAGGAGTGAAATATGAATGGTCTACCAGATGTCAAACTAGTTTTGATCAAATAAAAAAAATACTTACTGAAGCTCCTATATGGGCTCAACCCACTTCTGGTAAGGAATATGTTATGTTTACTGATGCATCTGGAATGGGGACTTGCATCTGATGAGGCTTTAATAGCTCAACTAAAAGCTAGGCCTACCTTGAGACAAGAGATTTGTGATGTTTAATGTTTGACGTAGAATTTTTTATTATTATTGATTATATTATTTTTAGAATTGAGCCCATTAATTTGACAAGTATAAGTTGAAATTAGAAATTTAGAGGGAAATGCTAGAATTAAATTAGATTATGGTATGGTGTTTGAGAAGATTAAAGGAGTTAGTAGATGGATTAAATGAAGAAAGGGGCAAAATGGGAAGGACAAGGTAAATAAAGGGCAAAATGGGGAAAGACCATTTAAAATGGTCTTGAATTAGAAGAAGAAGAGAGAAGAGTCGTAGAAGAGAAGAAAGATCAAAGAGAGAAAAAAAAAAGAGAAAACGTAAAAAGGAGAAGAGAAGAAGGAAAATCATGGGAAGCTTGGAAGGAAGAAGAAAGAAGAAGAAAAAGAAGAGGAAATCAACTTGTTAGAGGTAAGTTTTCATCTTTCTTCTTGCTAGGTTAAAAAAGGGATTAAATAGAGACTAGGGTGTGTGCTAGGAATGAAGGAAGAAAGAAGAGAAAGATGAAACCATTTTGATTTTGGATTTTTAAGCTAGGGTTTTGTTTTTTCTAGCTTAGATGGACTATGGGTAGGTTAGGTTTGAGTTCAATTTTAGCATTTTGATTTGTGAAGTTTTATCAAATTACATTTGAATGTTGATTGAATGATAAAATTGGTTTGTTATAGGAAACCAAGCGAACCCAATTTATAGTGGTTCTGTAATATGAGCAAATTGTCTTGCTTCTATATTGTGTGTTAAATTACTAAATTGTGAATTGTTGTGATGTGGAAAATGATTTATGATGTGTTTTATATCATGCATTGAAATAGGTATGACATTTTGATATGATTGAATTGTGCTTATGACCATGTTATGCCTTGGAATATGTCATGACAAGTTGGATAAATGAAAAGGAGAAAAAGTAAAAGAAACATAGGAATACGAATTTGTGATTGATTGAATCGAGCATAAATTTGCTTGTGACTGGGCAAGAGAGGAACCCATTTCGTTAGTCATGTGCACATGGACCTATAGCCTTCTCTTTGCTGCCCACTTGAGGGCACAAGATCTTGAGAATTTAGACTCGTTTTATTCACGGTGTAAACTTCGGTTTCTTTGTTTCGTTCCATGGAACTCTAAAGCCATTTTTTGTGCATTTCATCAATTATTTGTTGAGTATAATGCATAATTGAGTGTTAGGCTTTGATGGATAATTACATGATATGTTCTAGCTGATGACATCTTGTTAATTATGAGTTGTGAGTTTGAATTGTTAAGTATTGAATTGCGAGACATACTTGTACATATGCTTGAATGTGTAGCTAGTTACCGATGACTATAAATATATTAGTCACTGAGTTGTGTAGCTCACCCCATTATTACCTCCTCAGGTGTAGAACGAGAAGGTTAGCAATCCTCGCAAAGCATTGGAAACTTCAAGATAGTTAGAGACTTTTGTAACTAAGTTAGTGATTAGACTTTTGGATAGCTTGATCAGTATATCAAACATTGAGCATCCATTTGTATTTGCATTAAGTTATTGATGTGTGTTAATATATAATTAAAGCTAGGCTCAAACTCTTTTTGGATTCATTATTGAAATATGATTATGTTTTGGGCTTATGACCTTCCAAGTCTCTTCATTGCACTTTCCAGTTTTTCATAGGGAAAAATGTGCACTCTAAACTAAGGGGAAAATCTGGATTAATCTAGGCTGAATTAGACAAAGTTGTCACTAGGAAGTTGTAACTTATCTTCCTAGCTTTCCAACGCTTTATAGTATGAAATTTTTGGATATCGAAGTTGAGAGATATGAGCACTAGAAGTTTGTGATGCTACATAGGGTGGACATACGGGACAGCTACGTTGATTGGAAATTTTGACTCTCTTAGAGGAAAAATGTCTTTTTGAGTCTTCATGGAAGTTGTAGCTTATCTTCTTAGCTTTCCAACAGTATATAGTATGTGATTTTTGGATATCAAAGTTGAAAGTTATGATCATTTGAAGTTAGTGATGTCGCATAGGGATATGTATATAGACGAGACAGCTTCGGTCGCGATCGCACCTAGATTTCCTTCCAATCGCACCATCCTTGATATCGCACCTGTCTTCCTCGCTAGCGCACTACCATTCTTGCTATCGCACTTGCCTTCCTTGTGAGCGCACCATCACCCTTGCGATCGTAATTTTGTTCCTTGTGACTGTAGCCGAAGGGTTTTCAAACTCTGAATATGTTTGACTCTTTTAGCCATAACTTTGTCATTTAACCTCCAAATGACCTGATTCTTGAACCAATAGATTTCTAACACATTTATCTATCTCTAAAAAAATTAATAACCTTTGGTATTGGTTTTAAAAAAGATTTATTGAAGGCTATCATTTGCAAGAGTATGGATTAGGGATTTTACTAAACATACTTCGGTATTTTAGTCATATCTTGGCCTATAGAGCTCTGAATGAGATGATTATTGTTTCTAAATAACCGAGATACATATAACTATAAATATTATGAAGAAGTTAAATTGTAATTCGTGTTGGAAAATTTTCAAAGTCTATTATAAAGTTGAAGAAATGAGTTTGATTATGGTGACTGACTGGTGCCAGCATGCCACCCTTATGGGATGCGGGTTTGAATGTCATTTAGCACGTCAGGCACATGACCTAGTATTAGAGCAAGAGTTGGACTCCAAAAATATGGGGTCCAACATTGTTTGGTATCAGAGCATGAAGATGAACCGATGATGATTAATGGGATTTCATTGAAATGACCCTTCAGGGTAATATGCTCATGTTTTATGACTCCAAATGTTAGGCTTCGGAGGCGGGATCTAATATTGTTTAGTATCAGAGCAAGAGTTATGAAGTGAATCACACGTCAGTATAACGATATACAAACACAAGAAAGGGGGGGTTTGAATTGTGTTATTTTTTCGGTTAACTCCTTTTTAAGAAAACCTTCTTGTTTGTAAACGTTTTTATAAAACCTTGCTTTTCAGAAGTATCAAAAATCACAGTAATGAAATAGAGAAAGTTGAGAGATCTTGACACAACAGTTTTTATACTGGTTCACCCCAAACCGTGGGCTACGTCCAGTCCTCAGATAACCTTCTGAGATTTCACTAACTTCTCAAACTTTTACAAGTATTCTTTTCGCTGAGCCTCTTCAGGTCTCTTTACAGTTAGTATTCTTTTACACTTAGCCTCTTCAGGCTATCTGTAGCACATTCAAACTTAAATAAAGTATACAGCTTGTTTCAGTAAAATATCGCTCTAACAATGATCGCACAATAATCTCGTCGTATGTATATCTCTCGTGTATATGTTTGTGTGTCTGTATGTCGAAACTTTGACTCCGACCTCTTATTTATAGTCTTCGTCTTCAACTGATTCTTGATAACTGCTTCTTGATTCTTTAAAGAAACAGTTATTCAGTTGAGTTCTGTAACTAACTCAGACTAATGCTTGCGTCTGTTTTTTGTTTGCATCCGTCTGCTTTTTATTTCGTTTGATTTTTACTAAGCTTCCGTCTGTCTTTCATTAAGCTTCTATCTGTTTTTTACAAAGCTTCCATCTGTTTTTCATTAAGCTTCCGTCTGTTTTTTACAAAGCTTCCGTTTTTTTTTTCCGCAAAGTTTCCGTATGATTTTTCCTTTCGTCTGTTTTCCGTTAGGCTTTCGTCTACTTTCTCTTTCGTCTGATTTTCACTAGGCTTTCGTCTGATTGTTACAACGTTTCCATCTGTGTTTTGTATCGTCTGCTTTCTCCTAAGCTTTCGTTTGCTTTTTGCTAAGTTTTCGTCTACTTTTTGTTTTGTTTGCTTTTCATTAAGCTTTCGTCTGCTTTTTGTTCATCCTCTTTTTGTTTGTCATCAAAATTATCAATCACGTAAAGTCATTTTGACTTAACAATTCTTACCTGGTTGGTCGAAGAGATGAGGATATTGTCTCCTCATATGCTCCTCGGTCTCCCAAGTGGCCTCCTCAGTTGAGTGATTTCTCCAGATAACTTTCACCAATGGAATCGCCTT
>JAOTAZ010090551.1:0-11584 GCA_025629785.1 Erythroxylum oxycarpum | reverse complement strand
ATTAGCTGCTCTTTACTTCTCATGTGTGAATTTTTACCCACATTCTTTTGAAAACTAGCTATATGTTTCAACAATTTATTAAAATATGTATTCATATTTTGATGATTACTTATTATATTTTGCATTAGTAAAAGATTTAATATAGGACTTGTAATTATTGAAAAGATCTTATCACATGTATGATTATAAACATATATGTGAGATGTTTAGTATAGGTTCATTTTAAGATTTGAACCCATAAAATTTCACCCAAAATTCTTGATGATTGCTTCTGTGAGGCCTATCGGTGAAAAATACGATGAGCTTAGGAGTGACAACCAAAACTTGTTGTGCTGAGTCACAAGTCTTATCTTAGATGTCAATTAATTTTTGGTTGACATTCATTATATAAAATTAACAGTTTTGCAGAAATGAGGTATGTTGATAGATCTTGGATGTATAGATGATTAACACCTGATGGTTACATTCATCTTTAATTTGTTGTCGGATTTGAAGCTTTCATTCAATATGCATGTTCTCAACCTACATATATAGATAGGACGAAGATCAGATGTCCATGTAAAAAGTACAAACACAAATGTTTCCTTTTGATTGATGAAGTTAATGGGCATCTGCTGAAAAAAGGGTTTGTCCCCAATTATTTTGAGTGGACACGACATAAGAAACCCGATGTTTATAGCACCTCAAAGGGTAGTCAAGCAAAATCGTCTGTCAACTTCAATGAGTTTGAATGGGGGATTGGATACCAAAAAAATTACTTGAATAAGACTGAAAATCCGTACATGCAAATGGTATATGATGCAAGTCGTAATACCTCTGAGAAAAATATGGAAAATCGTGAAGAAGAACCTAACCTATAGGCAAAATAGTTTTTTTGACTTACTACAGTTAGCAGACCAAGAGTTATGGCCAAATTGTGAGACAATGACCCAATAGTCTTCAATTGCGTGAATATTGAACATAAGTCTGAAGGTCATATATCATACCAAAGTTTTAATAAAATTCTTGAGTGGTATAATGAATCATTGCCTCCTGATCATACAATGGTTAATAGTTTTTACAACATGAAAAAACTTATTTGGGGTCTTGGTTTGCCTATGGAGAAGATTGATTGTTGCAAATTGGGACGCATGTTGTATTTGGGAGATGACGTGGAGTTAGAAGAATGTAAATTTTGTGGTCAACCAAGGTTCAAGCCTAGAAAGCGTTTAATGAAACATAAATTAGTACCCTGGAAGCGGATGTTCTATTTCCTGCTAACTTTGAGACTTCAAAGACTTTATGTTCTGATGTAACTGCATCGCACATAATATGGCATCATAAACACGAATAGGAAGACGGAATAATGAGTCATCCTTTAGATGCAATAGCATAGAAACATTTCAATGACACCTATCTTAAGTTTGCAGCAGAAAGTCAAAATGTAAGGTTGGGATTATCAATGGATGGATTCCAACCTTTTGATCAATTCGACCAACAATATTCATCTTGGCTAATCATAATAACTCCTTATAATTTGCCTCTATGGATGTGTATGAAAGACACATATATGTTCTTTACAGTGATTATGCTAGGCCCTTCAAATCCGAAGCATAAAATTGATGTTTTCTTACAACCATTGATATCAGAATTGCAGCATCTTTGGGCATATGGTGTTCATACATATGATGTGTCTCTGAAATAGAATTTTGTATTGAGAGCATCATTGATGTGGACCATTAGTAATTTTCCAGCATGTTCCTTGTTGTCTGGATGGAGCACAGCAGGAAAACTGGCTAGTCCTTATTGTGGCAACGGTTCTAATGCCTTATATGTTCCAAACAGGGGCAAAGTGTGTTGGTTTGACAATCATAGGAAATTTCTTCCTATAGATCATCCATTTAGACGTAATAAACAAAACTTCATTAAGAATAGGATGTTAAAAACACCTCCTCCTTCTTACAAAGCTGATGAAGTGATTTTGCTGGAAGTTGATGAATTAGGTTTGCTGAAAGTAACAAAATTTGAAGCTGATGAAGTTATCACAAGCATAAGTAAAAACTTTGGTTAGAGAAAACAAAGCATACTTTAAGATTTGCCATATTGGAAAATGAATTTGATACGTCATTTTCTAGATGTGATGCATATTGAAAAAAACTTTTTTTTGACAATTTGTTCAATACCATCATAAACATTGAAGGGAGGACAAAAGACAATGCAAAATTAAGAGTTGATTTGCAATTTTTTTGTAGAAGGAATGAGTTACATTGGGATCCTCTCATCGGTAAATATCTGAAAGCATGTTCCACTTTAGACAAAAAACAAAGGAAAATATTGTCTGAATAATTGAAAGGTCTAAAGTTTCCCGATGGTTATGTTTCAAACTTGGCAAGGTGTGTGGATATGAGGAAGTACAAATTATTTGGTTTGAAAAGTCATGACTGTCACATGTTTATGCAAAGATTAATTCTAATCATGTTTCAGGAGTTGCTACTGACTAAGGTTTGGAAAGTGATAACAGAAATAAGTTTGTTCTTCAAAAGTTTAACATCATTCGAAATCAAGTTAATTGAAATGAAAATTCTAGAAAGGGAGATTCCAGTTATTTTGTGCAAGTTAGAAGGAATTTTTCCTCCAAGCTTCTTTGATTGTATGGAGCATTTACCTATGCATTTAGTACATGAGGCAAACTAGCTGGTCCAGTTCAATATTGATGGATGTATCTGTTTGAGAGGTAATTCAAATTCAAACTACTGTAAGTGAAGTAATAACATGTTTTAACAATTAAATTGTAATAACCATATTTATGTTAATATAGGTATTTGCATCACTTGAAGAAAAATGTAAAAAACAAGGCTAGAGTTGAAGGTTCCATATGTAATGCTTATTTAGTGGAGGAAGCTAGTACATTTTGCGGATATTATTTTGAGCCACATGTTCACACACGAGAAAGGAAAGTTCCTCATAATGACGATGGGGAAGAACGAGTGATGCTGAAGGTAACTTATCCTTATTCACATATCTTGGGCGAGCATATGGGCGTGCAACAAGAAGGATGTTAACAGAGCAAGAAATTGTGGCTGCACATGGTTACATTTTATTGAACTGTCAAGAGGTTCAACCTTTCGTGCAGTAAGTTGAACATTATTATATTGGTTTTCAAATGTTGTTTTGATCATAACTCAAATACATAATAATGTGATTAGATTATACAAGGCATTCTTACACAAAATTATGCCAGATAACACACAGGATGAAGTAAATAATGAGGTTAGAAGACACTTTGCAAGATGGTTCGAGAGATATGTAAGTTTCCACTTACAAATACTCTCATTATTGAATTATAAAAATTATGTTTTAAATAACATTATACTCATTGATATGATAATTTCGTTTTATGTAGGCCTTACAAAAATTCAATAGAGAACCAGTTTGTTTGTGATATTGCTAAGGGACCTTTGTGAATTGTTAAATCATATTTGGTATATTTCTGTAATAGATACAAATTTCATACAGAATGTCATGGTTATAACATAGGAACAATAAATAGTAGAGTTTCCATACAAGCCGAATTGATGGATTACTACGGTAAAATTATTGAGATACTTGAAGATGAGTACCTTGCATTACCAATCAAGCGAAATGTGATATTTAAATTTGATTGGTTTGACCCGAATCTAAATGTTGGAACAAAAATCTATAGCCAATACAATCTTACTGAAATCACCAGTCGAAGAGATTGAGATAATTTGAACTTTTCGTGTTGGCTATGCAAGTGAAACATGTATGTTATGTCCCTTTTCCCAGCTTACGACGAGATAAGTCAGATTGGTTGGCCGTTTGTAAAATTAAACTTAGAGGGGTTTTTGAATCACATGGAAATGGAGAAAAGAGAAGTGAAAGTGAATCGTTTCAGGATGATGCTTATTTTATAAATGCATCTAGCACATATGATGATACTGAACCTTTGAATGATCTAATGAATGAATATGTTGACATTTCATCTAGATAAGAGGAGGAGGGTCAGAGATTTGAAGAGGAGTCGGAATTTGATTCCTATTCTTCACAAAATGAAGAGGATTGTAATTTACAATTAAGTTATGATAGAGATTAATTTGTGTTTGTATGTGAATAATTTATTCGACAACGAAGATCATTTCAAACTTTTCAATATATAGTGTCAAATATTTAATTCAACTTCTTAATCAAGGAATGTTGACATGGTGTATGGCTCTGGATGGTAATAATTCATTCCGTTGGGAGGAATGTGGCAAAATTGTCCCTGTCGAAGGATTACACAATGCAGGAAAAATTTGCACTTCTTTAAGTAATGAATGATTGCCTTCCATGGCTAATCTTTTGCTCCAAGGTGTATAGTATCATCTGAACAACGTCAATTTCCTTATTATGTACATCTAATTTCCTTTTATGAAGATATTATATTTATTAACATTTGATAGTTTAAACTAGGTGTTTTAAGCTTGCTTGCGTCTCCAAGATGACATGTATGCTGAAGGATATGGGAGCAATGACACAATGGTCAATGAAGGATTAGGGAAACCAGATGATTTGGAAAAGTTGCAAATTCCACAGAGCTCATCTGAATATTCATGTGCGAATGAGTTTTCATGATAGGTTCCTTTAACCACTTTCTAATATGACAATATGTAAGTTCTATATTAATTGTGTTATAGGTAAACCATTTCCTACCATTGCGTCAGTGAATTTAGCAATAGCAGAAACGCTATTGCAAGAAGGTGTTCAAAACTTTACATGCGAGGGAAGAATTTTCACTGTTTCCATTGGTACGTTCGAACATACCAGGACCCTTCTCGGAAATCCACCCATCGGGGACTCATTTACCTTCACTGACTCTCATGTCACTTGGAATCCAAAAAAATTGAAAATATCATTGTGATTTATCTGTGAAATACTGTAGACTCAACTTCAAACTAATTACATTTGTTCTATGACTGTAACAATTTTTCTCATAATAGAATTCAAAGTTTGTACTTCAATATGATATTAAACAAATCTCAATATCTTATTATAACTATTTTGGAAAGCATTGTAATAGTTCAAATGTTTATATTTCTACAAAATTGTGAGACAATGAATTTCAGGTTGACATATGGGACTAAAGAGATAACGAGATGTTATGCGGCCTAAGTTCAGAGGGATGTTCGGTGGTTCTTACTGTGAGGGTGAACCATCACAGTCTCAAGCTGCAACGGAATCAGCATCTGCACCTCTAGGGCCTCTAGTTGCAGATGAATCATCAACTGTTGATCCTGATGTTTCACCACCCACCACTAACCCTTCATCCACTATGCCAATAGCAGATGAAGGTGATAACTGCCAGCCTAGATCTGAAGCACCTGATGGAAGAAAATATATCATAATATAAAATAAAATGTAAGTGACATCGCATGTAACACTATATTTGTTTATAATTAAGTTATAGGTTTAATTATTTTACAATTGGTATACAATTATTTGTTCTTGGATTAGGTTGATTCCGTCTGGACCGTGCTCCAGACATATGACATCTACATTTAAAGACAGGATTGATCCTGACGGTTATGTATGGAAGAAGATTTATCAGGCCACAAAGGCATGTTACTTTCAGGAGTTTGAGGTACAATATGCAAATAATATCCTTTTTCCATTTGTTTGTATACATTAATTACATAAATAATAGTAGATTATAAGTTGCCGAATGTTTTCTTTTTCATTTCAGAAAAACTTTTACTAAGATTCTGGTATCGTCGGGTTCATATGTGGTTTTTGGGAGAAGTGGACTTGTACACGTTATCGTGACTTTATTGGCGCGATACACAAGGCTGGTGTACAACCACCTTATATTTCTGAGGGCACATGGATTCGTTGGTAGAAGTACTAGGCATCACCTGAGGCAATGTCCATATCAGGGCATAACTCGACCAACAAATGTGGAGGACCAGTGGGAGACAGTCTTGCTGTTCATACGGGATGATCGATTACCCACTACGAGCATTCAGAGAGACTTGTAAGTATCTAACAATTACACTTATATTCTAATTTTTTACTTTGTTGTTTTCCAATTTAAATTGATTTGTGAATGTTGTGATGATGGATAATGATCATGGTATAAATGTCTGATGTCATATATGGTTGTGGTGAGTTATTTTCTTTGTTCAACAGGGGGCAATATCATAAACATAGAGGAAACTCTACAAATTTTTTTATAAATTATAGTTTAACTTAAAAAACATTTTATTGTTATGTAGGAAAAGTCTATGGGCATAAGGCCTACACCCCAACAGTTGTTTTTGCATACTCACACTAAGAAGCATGACGGTGTGACATTCGTCAACAGCCGATATAAAGAACTAAATATGTGTGAAATACATGGTTTAATATTCATTCTTAATATTTTTCAGTTACTAATTATAATATAAGCATTGCTTCCTAATAGGACTAAATACAACAAACAATTCAGCGACAGACTCAGGAAGAACAAGTTGTTGATGAGAGGTAGGCATATTTTGATGTGGTTAGTGGTAGGGACAATCGTGGAAGGATCTTCAGACTAGGCTCATTTGGGAACACATGTTATTTGCAGTACTCTATGTCCAGTACAACAACATCAAGTGGACAGCAGACAATAAAATGTATCCATCAACTTGAGACAACAGTGCAGAACTTGATGGAGGTAATAAATAAGCTCCAAAATGACATGGAGCGGTTGTCGGGGAGCTGTAGAGACTCAGATAACCATCCACGCTCACTAGGACAATAGGATTGTTGTACTCATTTGATGTACAATTTACTATTTTTCTAATCAACTAAGAAATCTTTTTTCGTTGAATGATCAATTAATTTTTTGTTTAAACAAAATAAATGTATAAACAAATCAAAAACTTATGCCCAGATAATGTATAGCTATTGACATTAAAATCAAATTTAACGTCGAGATTTTAGAAACAATTGGCATGCAATATGGAATTTACCTAAGCAAGCGTATGACAGCTTTGCGGTTTAACATTGTAGGCTGAATTTTATGAATGAAAATCATTACCGACGAAATTGAGATTCTGTCGATAAATTAAGTAATACTTACCGATGGAATGCTCTAAGCGTCAGTAAATGATTACGTTTTTGCTGACAGAAATCACACTTTCATCATAACATTCATACTCTCATTGGTTTAGTAAGTACAAGAGCATTTTTGTTGGCTGATACATTAACAAACACTGACAATAAGATCTCTTAATAATTTAAAGCTGTAAAAGTAAAAAGACAAAAGATGCTTAAAAGCTGTAGGAACAAAAAACAGATGCTCGATTTTACTAGCTTGTTTTCTCCAATGCCAATTGTTGCTTTGACTTTAATTCTTCTGCTTCATTGACTTGTAAAACTTCTCTTTAAGTTGCTTCAGAAATTTGCTTCAGGAGTTAATTCAGAACTTGCTTCGAAAAAATGTCAAACTTTGCTTCAGGTTTTTTCCTTCAGCTGATGTAATATCAGCTCTACACCTGCTGCGCATCTTTTGATTCTTCATTTTCCAATCCTTCATTGCATGTAGCTTCATTATTCTCACTTATCTTGCATTGATCTTCATTCCTATATTGATTTTCAACCATTCGGATTCTAGTTTTTTAATCTACGCATTTATGAATTGCTTTCAAAATCATCGTTTCTAGCTTCTTTTTGAACACAGAAATCCTTTTCCTCATTTTGCATCTCTTCTTCACTCTCACTGATTGTGCAAACTCCTCCACGAACTTCAACATGGCAGGATGCATGAAACAACACAAGTCAACATCTACTCCTTTGTTTTGTGCAGCTTGCATTCCTATTAACTTCCTTAAGTATTCAAATCTCCATCTTGGTAATGCCTTAATCAACAAATCAGCAAGTTGGAAATTTGATTTGCAGAATGCCATTTTTATTTCCCTCTCCTTGATCAATTCTCTAACATAATGGTACTTCACCTTTATGTACTTGGTTCTCACATGATCAGGTGGATTTTCAGCCATTGAAATAGCAGCACTTGAATTATAATAGATTGTTACACAATTCTCTTTCAATTCAACCATATCCTTCAGAATTTTCTTTAACCATTGAACTTGTTTGGCAACCATATTCACTATCACATATTTAGCTTCAGCTAATGATTGTGCTACACTTCTTTGCTTCTTTGAACACCAAGCGAAAATTCCTGAACCCAAACTACAACAATATCCACTCCTACTCTTGCATTCATTACTTCTAGCATAGCTTGCATCACTAAACATATACAACTCTACTTTTTCTCCCTTTCCAAACCAAATTCCATGATTAATAGTGTGCTTGACATATCTTAATACTCTTCTAGTATATAAAGCATGTTGTCTCGAAGGATTATGATTGAAAATAGCCATTATATTTACAAAACATGCAATATCAGGTCTTGAAGCACACAAATACATTAAAGATCTGATCATACTTCTATAATAAGTAACATCAAATTGCTCACGTGGTTTTGTAGCCTCCAACTTTAGCTGATGTTTCATAGGAGTTAACATGCCATTGCTATCCTTTGAGCTGAACTTCTCAATTAGCTCCTCCGCATATTTCTTTTGATGAATGAATATCACATCTTTCCTTTGATCAATCTCCAATCCTAAGAAATAACTCATCCCCCCTAAGTCTGTCATTTCGAATTCAAACTTCATCAACTTCTTGAAGTCTTCCACTAGCTTCTCTTAATTATAAGAAAATCATCTACATAAAGTGAGCAGATCAATTTTCCTTTTTTTTTAATCTCCCTTCATATACAATGTAGCCTCACTTTTGCTTCTTATGAATCCATTATACAGCAAGTTGCTATTAAGTCTTGAATATGAAGCTCTTAGAGCTTGTTTTAAACCATAAAGGGCCTTCACCAACTTGTAAACCTTCTGCTCATGTCCCTCTTTCGCATAACCTTCGGGTTGCTTCAAGTATGCATCGTCATCCAACATCCCATTGAGAAATAAACTCTCCACATCCATTTGATGCACTTTCCATCAATTATTTGATCCTAATGCCAACAAAAGTCTCACAGTGTCAAGTCTAGCTACTGGTGCATAAGTCTTAGTGTAATCCACTCCATATTCTTGTTTGTATCCCCTCACAACCAATCTAGCTTTATGCTTGTTAACAGATCCATCCAGATTAAGCTTAGTTTTATAAATCCACTTCGAGTCCACCATATTAGTTATTGGAGTAGGCAGGTCCACTAGCATCCAAGTGCCATTTTCCTCTATTGTTTTTATCTCTTCATCCATTGGACTTGCCACACTCCTTGTTTAATTACTTGGTTAAATGTCTTTGATTCAGCTCCTGCAAACATGGCATATTTGGATACCATGTGTGCATCTTTTGGTTCTTCTTCCTCTGCATTGTCATACTTGAAATCAAATAAAGGGTTAGTTTCATTGTAAATTGAGGCTAGGTCTCTTGCTTTATGGGCACTATCTGAGCTTGAAGTCTCCTCCTGAATTTCTGAGCTTGAGTCATCTTTCCAAACTAGGTGATGTCTCCTCTTGATTCCCTTCCTCTTTAGAATTATTGGAATCTCCAACTGCTATCACTTCATCATCTCTTTGATTCCCTTCCTCTTCAAAATTATTAAAATCTCCAGCTGCTATCACTTCATCACGTGATCCTTCTCTTACAAGTTCTTCAACAAGTGGTTCATTCATTGGTATCTCAATGCTAACTCCTCCTGCCTTCTTCACTGAATGCTCTTCCCATTTCCATCCTTCATTCTCATCAAGTTTTACATCCTAGACACAAACATTTCCTTAGTTTCAGGATTGTAAATTCTATACCCTTTGGATTCTACACTATATCCCATAATTACTCCTTTCATTCCTTTCTCATCTAACTTTGTTCTTTTTGGTTCAGGAATGTGCATGTAGGTAACACATCCGAATACCCTTAACTGATTCATCTTTGGTTTAAACTAAGCTTCAAATGGTGTTTTCTCTTTCAAAGCTTTAGTCTTCAATCTGTTTTGCACATAGATAGTAGTAAAACATGCTTCTGGCCAAAAACTCCTTGGAACCTTCATTCCAAACATCATAGCCTTGGCCATTTCCACAATTGATCTATTCTTCCTCTCTGAAACTCCATTCTGCTGAGGTGAATAAGCAATTGATAGTTAATGGAAAATTCCTTCTTTTTCAAAGTAATTCTTCATCTCATTTGAAATGTATTCCCCTTTTCTATCACTTCTCAAGCATCTCAACTTATTTCCACATTGACCTTCAGCTTCAACCCTCTATACTTTAAACATGCCAAATACTTGATCTTTACTCTTTATGAAGTAGATCCACGAATACCTTGATACATCATCAATGAACTCTACATAATATCTATTTCCTCCAACAGATGGTGTCTCTATTGGTCCACAGACATCAGTGTGCACCAATTGCAATTTCTCTGTAGCTCTCCAATCACTTGCTGGAAAAGGTAAAATATGGCTCTTCCCTTTTGCATAAGCCTCACACACTGATTTCAACTTACTGCTCAATTGTGGTATTCCATGAACTAAACCTTTCTTCTACATATCAATGACATAATCCAAGTTTCTATGTCCATATCTTCGATGCCATAGTTGAGTCATCCCTGTCAATGAGAGAGCAACAAATGCTCCATCCACTTCTTACATTTTAATCTTGAAAGCTCTATTAATCATTGGAACTTTATGCACTAGTTCACCTTGCTCATTGAAAATTTTGCACATTCCATCTTCAAAATATACCTTGTACTTCCTATCCAATAGCTGACCAACATTGATCTAGTTTTGATCAAGTTCAGGGATGTAATATACCTCATCAAGGATTGTATTTCCAGCCTTTGTAGCTAGTTCCATAGCCCCCTTCCATGATACTGGTATGATCTCACCATTTCCAATCTTCACCATTGTGTTTATGATTGTGTCTTTCTCCAAAAATACTTCTCTTCTTCTTGTCATGTGGTTTGAACATCTACTATCCATTAGCCATTCACCTTCTTTCTCCTCCTTTGCTTCAGCTATGCATATCTCTACATCAGGGTCATAATTTCTGGTTTTATGACAAGCTTCCACCACAAAAACACTTTCTTCTATCACTAGTTTTTCTGTTGCTTTGCTAGTCTAAGATGAACTAGGTTGATTGTTTGGAGGGTTAGCTTGGAGTTTTGGATTGGTTTCTGAAAGTTGTTGGGATGATGAGTTGTTCACAAGATAAATATTTTGTGGCTATTGGTTTAATGTTTGTGTATCAATCGAATGGTATGGCATTTGGTGGGTATAGGCTGATTGGGATGTATATGGTTGAGTTGTTTGTAGTTGAGTTGAATAAGCTTGAGTCAATGAAGGTTGGAAGGTAACTTGTGGCAGATATGATGCATTTTCAGAATTTGCAACATAGTGAGCTTGGTAAATTTGTGATATAGGAACATTTTGGTAAGGCTGAGGTGGAATTGGAATTTGGCCCTATTGGATCGCATATGGTCCTAGTATTCACAATACGCTGCGGAAAAGACCATACAAGAACATGACGTATAATCGAAAACACCAAGGATTTACGAAAATACCTTATTGTCGTGA
>JAOTAZ010090541.1:0-11584 GCA_025629785.1 Erythroxylum oxycarpum | reverse complement strand
ATATGAAATTACTATGGTTTCAAAAATGTGCAATGTCAATGAGTTTTTTAAAATAGTTTTGCTTGTTTTTTTTATTATAAATCAGCTGCCCACGAGTTTTAAGCTCACCCCCTCCAATTCCGTCCCATCTTTAGGTGAGGAGCAAGAGATTGAGTAGTCTGGATTTACAGCATCACTCCAAAGTTGCATACTTGTGTATTTTTAAGTTAGATTTTTTGGAATTCAATGCTTTAGCCGCATTTTAAGCTTTACTAGTTCAAGTGTATTTTTTATTTTTGGATTATGAAGCGAATGATGTATTTGTGGCTTGAAATGCCATTAAAGCTTTGTAAAAATCTTCTTTTGGTTATCAATGAGATATGTTTGATATTGTTTTTAGCTTCAAACCTTTCACATTAAATCATTTTACCATAAGAATAAGATTTGGAAGGTTGCTTGAGTTTATGTTTAAGTTTACTTTTGTTTTTAAGTTGTAGGTTTTATTTTAGAGGCTTTCACCGTGGCAAGACCAATTGATTACCGCGGCAAAAATAAAATTGCAGGTTTACCGTGGCAAAAGTTAATTCGCTCGCAGCGGCGTAAAATTCCCGAAAGGTCTAAGGGGATTTGCCTATCTGTTACATTTCACCGCAGCTATCCCGCTTTGCTTCCAAAAGATTTTTCTTCTACTTTTCAATTTCTAAGCCTCCCCCCACGCTCAAGTTTCATGATTCCGTGTCCGATGTTGGGCTTTGAAAATAGGGTCCAATATGTTATAGTATCAGAGCGACTAGGTTTAAGTACAGGAAATGAGTAGTTTAAGACATGAATTGAATATGCATTGTTTTAAATGAATAACTTGCATTGTTTTAAATTGTTTAACATGATTTGAACTTGTTTTATACGATTTGAATTATTTTGCATACTTTAAGCATAAATTAAAGGTTTTCAATGGTTTTATATTGAAAGAGTGCAAATGTCGCCTCGAAAGAAAACTCGAGCCATGACTCGATCTCGCTCTCATCAAGGGAGCACGGATGAATCCTATGTCCCGCAAGATGCTGGGACACATTCTGCTCCAAATTTTGAGGCACCTAGTATGTAACAGGAAGTGCCTCCACCGCCTCCTCCTATGCTTGAAACAAACCCCATAGATCCGCGGTTCTTTCAAGCCTTCACCTTGGCTTTTACCTATGCCATGGGTCAAGGGTCTCAGGTTCCGATGCAAGCTCTAGTGGAGAGAAGTAGGCAGTATGATAAGTTTCGCAAGTATGGGGTTGTAGATTTCAGTGGAACTACAAATCTAGAAGAAGTTGAAGCTTGGTTAAAGAGGACCTGGAGGCTCTTGATTTAAAAGAAGTGTTCAGATGAGAAGAAACTGGATTATACAGTGAGCTTACTACAGGGGGATGCACTTCATTGGTGGAAGTTAATGCCCCACAGTCCGGTTGTGCCTCCGGTGCTAACATGGAGAGACTTTGTGGAAGTGTTTAGGAAGAAGTATTTCTCGAGGGTCTATATCTAAGAGAAAGCTAGGGAGTTTCTGAACCTCATAAGAGGGACATGAGTGTGAGCAAGTATGAGTTAAAGTTTACCCAGCTTTCTTGATATGCAACCAATATTGTGGCGACTGAGGAAGATAAATACTGTAAGTTTAAGGGAGGTCTTAATTTAGGGATCAAGGAGAAAGTCCTGATCTATAATTTCTACAACTACCAACAATTGGTAGATACTGCACTCCAGGTTAAAAAACTGAAGAATATAAGAAATGAAATAAGCAGGAAGAGAAAGAACAGGGAGCAGTTGTCTAAGAAAGGAATGAGTGCTCCAATGCTTGAGAGGAGTACAAGGAGTTATCACACACAGAGTGAAGTAGGAAGTAGTAGCTCTACTAAGAACAAGTAGGCAAAGGCAGTATCAGAGCAAGCCTCCAATGTGGGAGGCACTGGAAGGACAGGAAGAAGTAGATACACAAACCCCCAAATGTGAGCGTTGTGGGAAACTTCACCAAGGAGAGTGCTTCAAGTTGCTTGGAGCATGTTTTCTACGCGGGGAGAAGGGACATATGATCAGGTACTGTCCCCAGGTACTGAGATAAGAGGGGTTGTAGTTTCAAGCCCTGAGGAGAGCAGAAACAGTGGGAACCAGGCCAAGCACTGAGGTAGGCAGTTCTGGAGTTGCAAAGAAGGCTATTTCTCCAAGAAGGCCAAGGGGTCAGGCACAGGCAAGGGTATTTGCCATGATTAGAGAGGAAGCAGCAGCTGCATATAAGGTTGTCACAGGTTTGGCTCAGTTATTTGATTTAGCAGTATATTTACTAGTTGATTCTTGTTCCATGCATTCTTTTATTTCTGCCAGTATGATTTTGCATAGTGTGAATTTAGTGCCTTTGGATAATCCTTTGCTTGCTAGTACACCTCTAGGGAGGAATGTGACAATCAATCAAGTATATAAGGCTTGTGAACTCTTCATTGAAAGTGCTAGAATGGTAGTAGACTTACTATCCCTAGACCTAAAAGGCTTAGATGTTATAATTGGAATGGATGTTATGGAGAAGTATCTTGCGAAGTTAGATTGTAACTTTAAGGAGGTGGAATTTGTTCTGAGTAACAGTGAGAAGGTGATTTTCAGGGAGTACAGGAAAACACCATCACTAATAATTATTTCGACCTTGTTAGCTGACAGAATGTTGGGAAAGGGGTGTGAAGCCTTCTTGGCGCATGTTGTGGATACTGATGTACATGAAGGGAAGTTAGAAGATTTTTTGATTGTAAGGGAGTTTCCAGATGTGTTCTTAGAGGACTTACTTGGTTTGTCAGCGGTGAGAAAAATTGAGTTTGCCATCGACTTAATTCCCGGAACCGCATCCATTTCTATACCACCGTATAGGATGGCCCCAACTGAACTGAAGGAGCTCAAGAAATAGTTGGAGGAACTGTTAGAGAAGGGAATATATACGGCCAAGTTCGTAACTTTCGGCAGCGCCAATTTCGTTTATTAAGAAGAAGGATGGAACATGGTGGATGTGTATTGACTATCGGAGACTCAACAAGGTGACCATTAAGAACAAGTATCCTCTACCACGAATAGATGATTTGTTTTACCAACTGCAGGGGGCAAAGGTATTTTCAAAGATTGATATGAGTTTAAGCTATCATCAGTTCAAAATCAAGGAGTCTGATGTAAGTAAGACAACCTTCAGGACTTGGTATGGACATTATGAGTTTTTAGTCATGCCATTTAGTTTGACCAATGTTCCAGTTGCTTTTATGGATCTTATGAATAGGGTCGTCAAGGAGTATCTGGATCAATTTTTCATAGTGTTTATCGATGACATTCTGGTGTATTCCAAGAGTGAAAGGGAACATAAGGAGCATCTCAGGATTATGTTACAGACATTGAGGGAGAGGAAACTTTATGCCAAGTTCAGCAAATGTGAATTTTGGCTTCATGAGGTGATATTCCTTAGACATGTGATTTCGAAAGATGGGGTACATATTGATCCGAGGAAGGTTGAAGCAGTGGTGAATTGGCATGCACCCAAAACTGTGACAGAGGTGAGGAGTTTTCTGGGTCTAGCAGGTTATTATAGGAGGTTTGTGCAAGGATTCTCCATGATAGCTTCTCCAATGATTAAGTTATTGAGGAAGAATCAGAAAGTTGTCTGGAGTGAGAAATGTTAGAAAAGCTTTGAGGAGCTCAAGCGCAAATTAACAAGTGCTCCAATTTTGATTTTGGCTACTAGAGATGAGGCATATACAATGTAAGTGATGCCTCGAGGAAGGGTTTGAGTTTTGTATTGATGCAGGGAGACAGGGTGACTGTTGGATCGGAAAAGGAAAGCATGCATTATTTGGAGAAACGGTAGATTTCAAAACTTTTAAGAAATCATTTTGCAGCGGAAGCAACATATCCAAATCAACATGTCAATCCATACATGATATGGTATAAGGATAATAAAACCATGAACAAGATGAAGAGAATTACCGACTCCTTTGCTACAGCTTTAAATCCTCGCTGCGCTATCCTCTCCTTCTTCTTGTATCCAAATCCTTTGCTTTTGAATCTTTTCCTTTAGCAATTTATCTTCTTCCTTGTTGTTGCATCCTCAATCAATTTGATTTACCTCTTGTTCTTCAAGGGGATTTGCCTACATTTCGTCGCGACGATCCTGCTTTGATTCCAAAGGATTTTTCTTTTACTTTTCAACTTTTAAGCCTCCTCCCCCCATGCTCAAGTTTCATGGTTCCGTGTCCAATGTTGGGCTCCGAAAATGGAGTTCAATAGCACACCGATTTAACCTATAATGAGAGAAAATAACGAAGCCATGAAGTTTAAGTTAACCATGTGCCAACATTGTCCAGACTATTCCAAAAATGACAACATATTCAGGTTTGATGTCTCTTAAACATGTACTGACCTCTCCATTAGTTTTGAAGATTTCTTGCCCAACCATAAGGATTGTCAAATGCCTAATTATAACTAGACTTTCTAAATTCACCTGAAAATCGCTAGTAGTTCAAAAGTTCTATATATGCGTCTGGGATAGATGAAATAATGTTGAAAAATCTAGGGATTTTAGGTTATAGATTGAGTGAGAACGAAGGAGATTGAGTGAGAACGAAGGAGGAAGAGCAAGTCTTCTTTCAATTTTCTTGAAACGACATCATTTTATTATCATCAAGAAACAACGTTGTTTATCTAATTAGACAAGTTTCCCCTAATGACGTTGGCGTGTCTAATTAGTGGGGTCCTTTGAAACGTGGTAGTGCTACATCAACCAAGATAACAATGAGACTAACGTTGGGCTTGAATTGAAAAAAATTGAAAGTTTGGATATTTTATTGCTACTTTTAAGTTCAGGCTATAATTGAAAAATTGATGAAAGTTTGGGTTTTTTGGTAAGTAACCCATTTTAATATAAACAATAATATAATGTAGATTTTATTTTCCTAAATTTATGTAATAATCAAATAAATAAAATGTAGATTTTATGCGATGAAAGATATAGCTATTAGTTTTAATATCATTTTTAATATTAATTTTTATGCTAAAATTTATTTATTATTTAATTAAAATTTTAAGATAGAAGTAGTCGCAATAATGGGAATGTTAATAATGTCAAGAGCATATTTATACACATGTCGAAACAAAATAATTTTTTTTAATAATATAGGGTCTGATGATGAAAGGAGGTTAAGAAATGAATTATGAGTTGATATTCAAAATAAGCGAGCAGATGATGAGTTTAGAGATGATACTACTTATTTTGTGAACAAGTATAACATGCCATTCACACCATTTATAAGAGTTAATCATCATGATAAATCCAATTTAAAACAAATAAACGAATCAAATATATGAGTGAGTCGAGAAAGAATTAAAGCGCAAATTACTAGTTGATGTTGATAAAGCAGTTAAGACAAATGGAAAAGGTTTATGTAAAAGAAGGCTCTTGTGTACGGGTTGACCTAAAGATAATATGTTAAATATTCATATGTAACTTAGTAATTTGAGTGGAAAAGAATATTATGCAATCATGCATTAATTTGTAATACTGAAAGTAAAAGAAATACATAAAATTGTTGATAAATATGTTATGAGGCAATGATTTACATTAAATCAACAATTAATCCTTTTTTACGACCTTCCTTGTTTTAGGCACATATGTTTGAAAAGTTCCCATGTGAATAGATTTTGGCCATAATTGCTATGAAACACAAGCTTGTTGCTGGACATACGATGCTATCCATTGTGCAGTGAATTTCAGTATATCTTTCTCCATGTAAAAGAAAGGTAAATATATTGATCGTTTATCCTGAAGTCCATATTATTGATTACGATAAAGGATGATATCATGACTATTTTAATCTGAACTAGAAGACAATAATTAAAGTTTAATATCTTGTTACGATACTGTTAATCTACTCATATAACTATAAGTTTAAAAGCTCACATTGCTGAAAATTATGAACTCAATTTAAAATATAATGCAACATTTGGGCAAAAAGTAAAGATTAATTTTATATTTTTATAGGGAATCTACATAAATTACAAGAGAAAGATATAGTTCAATGAGATTGTAAGTATCATTTCTCCTATAAGAGTAGGGTTCCAAGCTATCCCAATTTTTTTGGAGACGCCATAGGCTCATCTAAGAAACATAATCTAAACATATACCATAACTTAGTAAGCAATACAAAGTACAAATTATTTACTAACATCACTTTGTCTTAATATAGCTTTCTGCTAATTTGTATGTATGCCTTGGCCTCAAAATAAGACCACAAGGGCAAATAATTGTGGAATCATAGATGAATAAGATGGTTAGAATGCACCATAATGAATAAAGGAATTTTGGGTCCTCACAGACAGCTATTGGCCTGTAAGGAACCAGTCGCTCCTCCATCAGCATTCTTACAAGACGAAACGGCAGGTTGGTTCTTGTAAGTGAGCTTTACATCATCCAAATTAAGGCCAGTACACGGATACTTTGTACTACAATCAAATTTCACAGCAACTTCTGTCGCTGATGTTCCATGGATGTCTTGGTATGTCACATCACTGATTTTAATTCCAGAAGCCTGCTCGATTGAAAAAACACAACATACATATAATTAGATAACCAGTTGCCTACTCAAAAAGGTTCTAAATTGTAATTTGTCAATACCCGGACAGTGACTGTTTAGCTAGTTACATAAGACAACCTACCTGACCAGGACAGTTTTGGTTGTTGGGGCAGTAGTTTTGGTCGATTACAATGGGATTCTGGACATTTTTCATGAGAATATGTTGGAAAACTATGTTTTTGGCAAAACCGCTGCTTTGTCTTGCCCATGACTTAATTCTTGCCCCGTTTTTAGTACCAGTAAACGTAACGGATTTAACTGTTACATTTTGTACACCAGGCTCCTTAAGTTCCTTCCCCAAACTCCCAATACTGCATCAACCGCACATGCTTAACTTATTAGCTCCACGTTCAACAATACTAGGTATACTACAAAAGGATTGCAGGTACATTTCTTTTGTTGTTTTGTATACCTGATTCCGTGTCCAGGGCCACATGCAACATTTTCAATCCAAAGGTTGGTTGTACCGGGACCAATGGAGACACAGTCATCGCCGGTGCCTATTTTGGAGCTCAAAATTGTGACACCGCTCGACTTTTCGACATGAATACCATCAGTGTTTGGGCTGTTGCCGGAGGCTGCGACCTTCACTCCTTGAATTTTGACTCGGTGGCTGTTATATATAACTATGTGGAATATTTGGCTATTTAGAGATGTCAATCCACTGATCATAATGTTGTTAGAATTGGAGAATTGTAGAGTCTGCACGTAAGCAAGAAAAAGTTACATTTATATACGATTGATTTTTATCCACTAAAATTACATAACAATAACTAACAAGCTTCGACTAAGGTTTTGCACATATTCACATACCGTGGCACCAGTGGGACAACTCCCGCCTGAGGCCTTACATGCCCATAAACCGGCACCCTGTCCATCAAGCACTCCACCAGAGACGGTAACCCCATTAACCTGCTCAAACAAAACCCAGTTTCCGGCATTTCCTATAACCTCATAGTTTGATGGGGCCACAAGAGTGCCATCTATACGAACAGTGATGGCATTGTTCTTGCATGGACCTTGAAACTTTACATTTCGAAGAGCGAACCTTCCCGCTGGAGCATAAATGGTTGCTGGACTAGAGGAGCTACAAGCTTGGTTCCAAGCGGCAACAAAGGCCTTGGTTGAGTCTGTTGTACCATCAGGTTTAGCACCATAACTTAACACATTATACTGAGAAGCAGTTGCTAAAGATGATGATGCAGTAAAGGAAATGATTACAAATAGAAGTGTAACGATTGAAAAATGATGATTCAGTGAGTTTGTCATTCTGTTCTTGTTTCTGCAAGTAAAAAAGTGAGAATCAGATATAGGGAGACGAGAGGCTTAAGAGACGTTGGGAACTAGAAGAATGTGTTGGTGGAACTTGAAGCCTACTAAGGGGGTATTTATAGCTTCTGAGCTGGTATGCTAGTTGTTAGTTAGAAATGGATAAAAAGCTGCGCCTAAATGTAACATGGGTTATCAGTATTTTTCTGGTTTACTTTTCCCGTTTGTACAGTGCTCGCTTTGAATGCCTTTCGATGGCGCTTGCATGTGAAGGACGTTGCGGAATCGGAACTTAAACTACTAGATTTTTTCACTTTTTACGCATCCTTTTCTAACAACATTCCCGGATAGGACTACATGCAGCACAGGTATATACGTAGTGTCCTTGAATTCTTTCCTTTTTTTTGAGAACAGAAACTAAAAGAAAAGAACAATCCGCCATTAACGTGACACAGCAATCGTGCATGATACAGGAAGCTCCCACCCTGCCCACAGAACCTGGACCATTCTGCTTGCTTAAAGAACAAGATCAGTGCTTTTGTTTGCTAAAACCCTCAATATATATATTATTTGCTATACATCCATTACTAAATTATATTCATAATTCAATTGTTTCATCTTATTTAAAATTTGATATCATTCATCTTTAAAAAAATTTTCATATAATCACAACAAATATTTCTATTTTTATTAAAAAATTTAATTAATGATTATTTTGTATCAATTTAATTTATTTTCTTATTATATGACTTTGCCTATAAACATCTCATTTTTTTCATAGAATGTTGTCATAGTTAAAGTGTATGTATGCATAGCCGGCACAGTAATGTATTATTATTCTTTTTTTATAAATAAGATGATTATTGCATTGTTATCTATGTTTAAGACACATCCTTAATTTATGTGTGTCTTTTTATTTAATTAATGTATATCTAAATTTTTTTAATCAATAGAAGTTCTTATTCTTGTAGAAAACACACACAAACCTAATAAATTTTTTAGTTATGAAACTTCCATTGTCTTTGGATAATTTAAATCTCTTATATTCTGTTATTACTCCTTTTGTTGTATGAGAATGAATCCGTATGCAGATTCCTTCTCAACTCGTCCATTCTCTGTAGATTTGGAAGAAGTTGTAAGTGAAGCAGCAAAGATAATAGACGTAGTTGCACCCATTCTGCCTTGTCCAGCCACTTGTTCTTGGGATCTTCTTTCGTATGCCCATGTTCTCTAGAACACGGAAGGATGGGCTTAATTCAGTTTTATTTAGGACATTTGAAGCCAATAACCAATACGGAGAGGACAAGTAACAAATAGGTGACATCGGTTAGACATCAAACATAGCATGTACTTTGATAAGACATACCACTCAGCTTTAAGAATTAATACTTCCAATTTGGAGTTCCATCAAGAAAATCAAACCCATTTTCAAAGAAAGGTTCCGTGACGTCTCTATCTCGCATGTGCTTGCTTTTGGTGTTCACAAATGGATGCTATTACTTCTATACGCATAGCTGGGAATGCTTAACTATTTGTACAAGTACATTGTTCTTGGTGATAATGTTTTGCTAGTTAACTAAACCAATACGACTGACCACATCGTTGAAATTCTGTTTAGCTATTTAACTATGTACAATCTTCATGGCCAATCTCATGCGGATAATGCATCCTCTAATCAACATCAACTGTTCTTGCATATCAAGAAGTACAATTTTCTACGACGTGAGCAATTGATATTTGGTGGATGGAATAAGTTAAAAAAAATTGTAACCAAAAAATTTTACCTACATTTTAAAAAATAAAAGAGAAATCAAACAAGTCAAATTGCTTATTTTAATCAGGTATGAGTCAACCAAACAAATATGATTTAATTAAACATAAAATTATTTTGAAATTAGAATATTAAAAAATTAATAATCATTAAAATTATGATCTATTATTTACTTACACTGATATTTTAAGAAATTCACTTTTTGATTTTGTGACTTATACTATCTGCACATTTATTTTGAAAATAAAAAATTTTGACTAATTGATGTTCTTACAATCTTTTATTATGACAAGTTTGTCTTTATTCGTGATTTATTCTACGCTTCATTTATTAAATGTGCTTTTTATAATTAGACAAAGATACAAATCATCCACTAACATTTTACAAAATGTTTAACTTAATTTGTATCGTTATCATAGAAATCCCTCTTTCTAGTGCTAAAGGCATTTAACACATCCTTGGTAAATAACCAATAGAAGTACTTTCTTTAACCCTAACACCTATTCCTTTCATCTTCCCATCACAAAAGCAATCCCACAACCAGAATGACAAATCCTGTAATAATCAGATCCATAGAAGAATAAACTCACATTGAAATGTCTTTCCCACCCCTCCCATTGATCGAAAACCTAGATCCTAAGTTGACCAAAATACCTACCACAATCTTGATGCCAACCCCTTCCACTCTAATGAATTGGAAATCACTTTTTGGAAAAAGCAGTGTCTAGGAAGATGATGAAACGCGTCCTTCACTTAACCAGCAGATTCTCAAGCTTGTTGGTTCAAGCTTTGCAATAGTCGTTTACAATGATGAATCCTACAGCTCCACTATGAAATTCCAACGTTCCGATTTTTGTTGTTTTTGAATAGTCTTCTCTAAATGTGTAAAAGCTACTTCCTCTCAAGTATAAAAATATGTAAAGGTTTGGTCTCCTTTGATTGAAGGTTCGGTTACACTTATAATAAAATTCCAGAACTAATGCCTGTATATTATAAGTTTTGTAACATGCTTAACACTCAAGCTTTGGTAAGCCTTCGAAAAATAAAAGGAAGAAAGTAAGTTTTTTGGAACAAAGATTAAGTTTTTTTTCTTCTCATATATGTGAATAAGAAGATGATGAGCTTTATATTCAACTCTTACATTTAAAAAAAAACATCTGAAAATCAATGGCTAGGAATTGAAAACATGCTTGTGATCTGAGAGACAGGAGCTTAACATGTCTTATGTTTCCTTTTGATCAGCTAAAACCAAAATACATGCACAACAACAACAACTGACATACTTTAAATGCTACTGATTTTAAAGGTACATGAAAAAGGAAATTCTGATATGTAGGACCACAAAGATAGGCATGTGGTACAGATTGGACAAACTTTGATGAACATGCTCTGAATTTTCGACCAGCTTTGATATTGTGTTTGACAGCTTCAAGATTTCCTTCATTTCAGCTTCAAGAACAATGCCCCTTCAGGTTTTAAACAGACATCAACAAATTGTTCCATTTTTCTCCTCTGCAGGTTAGTTTTTCCTTTTCTTCAATGTTTCTGCCTTAATGTTCAATCCTCATAATTTCACTTCCTGGATGCATGGTTTTCTGAATTATTTTCAAAATCATTAGCTCAAGTTTCCTTGGATGTCTTGGAACCTTTAACTTGGTCTTCAGCCTTCCTTTCCTCTTCACCTTAATTGCCATTGCAAGATCCTCCTCAAGCTTTAATATAGAAGGTTTCACAAAACAACTTAATTCATGTAACATCCCACCCCCGACAGGAAGGATAAAATAGTAAATTGGCATAGGATGAGATTGATAGGAATTTATTAGTATTGTCCATGCATACTGGTACTAGTGAACAGTAAAATTTGTGCACATGAAATAACTGGACATGCATACATGACATTCCCGATTTTCGTGCCTAATGCAATTTTATTGTGATT
>JAOTAZ010090534.1:0-11585 GCA_025629785.1 Erythroxylum oxycarpum | reverse complement strand
GGGGGGCGGGGAAGGGGGTAAAGACCTTGCATTTAATGATAGATGTCTCTTGTAGATATGTAAGTGATTGACATTCATTGCAACAAGGTATCCCTTTAGCTATTTTTTTTACGATGGTGTTAAAATATTGATTGAGCCCAAGTTATCTTATAAATTGGCTACATTTTTCATAATTGTTAATGTACTTTTTGACTCCTAATTGGTAATTTTGTGCTTAAACTGGTTCCTTATAGTGAGCTCATATGATTTGCAATTTGTTGGTAAAATTGTTGTAAACTGATATTAATTGAATTATAATCTTTCTAAGGAAAATTGATAATGCAAATTGCTATTTTATCATGTAGGAAAACAAGGGAGTCAACTCATCAGAAAGTCATCAGGACGTGAGCCTTCAAGCACGTCGCGGCGCATCCGGAGGAAGACACGTCGCGACGTATGCCAATTTCTACGTCGCGACGTATAGATGGATAATAGCACGTCGCGATGTCAAACAATTCAAACGCCGCGGCGAGCAAACAAGAGTAGCAAACAATTCAAATAATTCACCCGTCGCGACGTGCAGACGGATACCCAGACTCCAAATAGAAATTTCTCTCACTGTACCGACCCAACCCGACTCCTTTACTTTAAAAACTTGCCAAATTAGGTTAAAGGGGATGGCCACAATACAGAGATATCATATACATTCATTCGGTAGCCAGAGACGACCGAACAACTCTCATCTTACCACCACCATCATTTTCCCATCTCTGATTATCATCCACTATCGCCGGACACTGCATCATCATCTCCACCGTCAGTCTCTGCAGCCATAAGTAGCATCAGGACTTCAGCAGTGATGGAGATCCTTGGAGTTATGCACGACTAAACTCTTCCGACCTCTTGAAGATGTAGCAATAGCTTGAGTTCACCGGGGCTTCAAAGGGGAGTAACCACATTGTCAACAATTTAATTATATTACTGTAAATCGTTGAGTTAGGGTTTACAGTAGTACAGTTAGAGATGCATGGTTAGAGTTTAAGCATGTGTTGAACAATGTTTTGTGATTCGAACCTTGTTATATGTAGAACTTTGATGATTAATATATGAAGTCTCATATATGTCTTTTGGTGATTACATTAATCTTATCTGCCTAATTGTGTTTGATATAGATGATTATACTTAATTCCATTGACCACTTGCATTAACTTGTCCATTTCACACACTAAGATGCTTTTAACAAGGTTTTAAGTAATGGAGTTCATTAATTAAAATCTTGGACCTAAAGAGTCCTTTAGGGTTGATCATTTGAACACTTAGTGGAATACACTCTCCGACAATTTGATTTAAACCGTGATAGCTTAAGCTTGTTTTCAAGAGGACTTTATCTACCTTGATAATAGTTTGACTTTTGTTGATTTCAAATTCCCAAAAATCCAAAAAGATACTTTTTACAATTTTCTTTAATTTTAGTTCTTTTCCTTGATTTTGATTAAAATGCAAACCCCCTTTTTTATCAACTTCAATTGCATTTTGTACTAAAGGCTAGCTTAAACCTTTTTCGTCAGTTCTGATTAAGTTAGACGACCCGAGGTTGCATCCTACACTGCAATCCTTTGTATTTATTATTTTTGATTCGGTTCCTAAGGGTTGGTCTTAGATCAAAACGACAGAGTCGCGATCACTGTTCTTCTGTGGTTTACGCTTCTTCTGTGGTTTGCACTTCTGTTGTGTTTCTCCACTTCCCTTTGTTTTGCGCTTCCTCAGTGTTTCTCCACTTCTCCTTTGTTTTGTGCTTCTTCTGTGTTTCTCCCCTTCTTCTGTGTTTTGCCCTTCTTCTATTTTTTGGGCTTCTTCAATGTTTCTTCACTTCTTTTGTGTTTTGTGCTTCTTCTGTGTTTGTCCATCTTTTCTGTGTTTTCCGTTTGTTCTGTCTCCACTTCTTCTGTGTTTTGCGCTTTTTCTATGTTTTCCACTTCTTCCGTGTTTTGCGTTTCTTCTGTGTTTTGCACTTCTTTTGTATTTTACACTTCATCTGTGTTTTACGTTTCTTTTTTGTTTCTTCACTTCTTCAGTGTCTTGTGCTTCTTTTGTGTTTTCCACTTCTTTTGTGTTTTAGGCTTCTTCTGTGTTTCGCATTTCTTCTGTGTATCTCCATTTCTTATGTGTTTCGCGCTTCTTTTGTGTTTTGCTCTTCTTCTATGTTTTGCGATTCTACTGTGTTTTGTGTTTTTTGTGTGATTTCCACTTCTTCTTTGTTTTCTCCTTCTTCTGTATTCTCCATTTTTTATGTATTTTGCGCTTGATCTGTGTTTTACACTTCTTCTATGTTTCTCCACTTCTTCAGTGTTTTGCGCTTGTTCTGTGTTTTCCATTTCTTTTGTGTTCTTTATTTCTTCTGTGTTTTCCACTTCTTCTATGTTTTGCGCTTCTTTTGTGCTCTCCACTTCTTTTGTGTTTCTCTACTTCTTCTATGTTTTGCGCTTCTTCTGTGTTTTCCCTTATTCTGTGATTTGCGCTTCTTCCATGTTTTGCACTCCGTCTATGTTTTGCGCTTCATCTGTGTTTCTCCAATTCTTTTATGTTTTGTGCTTCTTCTTTGTTTCTCCACTTCGTATTTGTTTTGCGCTTTTTTTGTGTTTTGCACTTCTTCTATATTTCTCCATTTATCTCGTGTTTGATGCTTCTTTTGTGTTTCTCCCCTTTGTATGTGTTTTGCGCTTCTTTTGTGTTCTGCGCATCTTCTGTGTTTCTTCAATTTGTCTGTGCTTTCCACTTCTTTTGTGCTTTCCACTTCTTACGCTTTTTTAGCTTCTTCTATGTTATGCGCTTCTTCTGTGTTTTTCCACTTCTTCTTCTGTGTTTTGCGCTTCTTCTGTGTTTCCACTTGTTTTGTGTTTTGCACTTCTTCTTCTATATTTTCCACTTCTTCTGTGTTTTGTGCTTCTTCTATGTTTTGCGCTTAGTTTGTGCTTCTCCACTTCTTCTGTGTTTCGCGCTTCATCTGTTTTGTTAGACCTCGAACTTTTCGTGAAAAATTAGAACTATTGAATAAAAAATTTTGGTGATTAGTCACGAGTTAAGAATAAATAAATGAAAGTTCTTGAACCAAGAAGTTATAGATAATAGTAGAATAGAGAATGATGAAAGTGGATAGATTCATGATTTCCTATGTTGTTTTGGTGAATAAGAGACTTTTAATATAGAAAGAATTAAGGTGAAAGTTATAGGTGAAATGAAAGCAAAAATGAAGTTGAATTTGTGTAGTATGTTGATGAAGAATAGATGTATATGTGTATGTGCTGTTATTCGTGTTCATGATTATTCATAGATTACGATTTCTTTTTGGAAGGCATTGATTTGAAATGAAGTTAAGAATGAAGAGTGTATAGAGTAGAAAAAAAATGATCTTGGTATGAGTTATGTTAGGGAAAGATTCTGAGAGAAATTGGTAGATGATCTGGAAAATGTTCACTAAATATGCTTCAGTATTTTAGCCACAACGTTTTCTCTAGTTGTCCAAACAATATGATTCTTGATTTGAATTAAAATAGAAACATATGGTTACATTTCTTATGAAGAAATCTAATTTCAATTTTGTCTCTAAGAGTCTCAAAATTTGTCATGAAGTGAAGAATTGGGTGTAGTGTTGGTGAATGAATGAAAAATTTGTCTTTCGACTTTAAGGGCAAATTTGGGATTGATATAAATATATTTGAGCAAAGTTGCCTTCTGGAAAGTTATAGATATTTCTTTTATCTTTCCAATGGTATATTATATGAAGAATTTCGACATCAGAGTCAAAAGTTATGATCTTTACAACTGGAGAAGTTCAGGAGCAAAAGTAAGATGAAGTTACTGTTCACCCTATCATCGTAGTTTTGTTGACGTCATTTTCATCTTAGTTTTGTTCTTGCTGAAGTCATCTTCGTCTTAGTTTTGCTGACATCATCTTCACCTTATTTTTATTCTTGCTGACGTCATCTTCATCTTAGATTTCCTGATGTCATCTTCGTCTTAGTTTTGTTCCTGCTGATCCCATCTCCGTTTTAGTTTCGCTGACATCATCTTCGTCTTAGTTTTGTTCTTGTTGACATCATCTTTGTCTTAATTTTGCAGACTTCATCTTCGTCTTAGTTTTGTTCTTGTTGACGTCATCTTCATCTTAGTTTTGCTGACATCATCTTTGTTCCATTTTTTACCCTTTTAGAGGCCGAATTTTGCTTTAAAGCCTTCATAAAAGTTGTAGATCTTAAATTTCTCTTTCCAACCAGCTAAAGAACACCTTAATTCGATATTTGTAGGGAAAGTTACGATGATTTTCCCAACCTTGCATTGTCTGATGACGTCACTTCATCTCAAAAATGACGTCATATCGTCTGCCCTGTTTAGGACCCCTTAGATGAAAAAATTTGCCTTTGACATCTTCATAAGAGTTGTAGCTCTTGAATTCTTATTTATAACCATATAAAGAACAACTTAGAGCCTATTTGGTTTAGCTTTTGGAGGCTTTAAAAGTACTTTTTTTCACCGCAAAAGTTATTTAAAAAAAAGCGTGCTTTTAAAATATAGAAATAGTTTATCTAAAAGCTAAAATACAGCTTTTAGAGAAGCTACAACTTAAAGCTTTTCAAAATAGCTAAAATTTGAGCTTTTCGGGTAGACATTCACGCTTATCATTTCTGTTGTTTACGTTTATAATATCTACTCTCTTCTCTCTGCTATTTGATCCAACGTTGAATAACTCTTCTCTTTGCTTCTACTCTGTGTAGCCAAATCTGCTAGAGATTACGAGATCCAGAGGTAGTTTTTCTCTACATCGTTGCTTCCATTTCTTTTTATTCGTGGGTTGTTGTTTCTTCTGTTTGATTGGCGGGAAAAATTGAGGCTTCTCTTCTCATATTTTTCATCTGTTTCTTTCAATTCCTTTCATAGTCCTTTTTTCTTTTTCTTTCTATATTATTTATGGAGTCATCATTTCAAGATTCACCATCCCTTTTATCTCTTCTGTAATCGCATGCAGTATGTAATCATAACTTCATACAATGTTATATATGAAATATAGCTATTCAGCGTTGTTGATTCCTTTTTTCTGGGGTTTAGTTTTTAGAATAATTTCGGGCCCTCCAAGTTTATACTGTCAGACGACCCATACTTGCTTCAGACAAGGTTCTTCTTTTCTTTAAAACTCACTTTTTCATCTTTAAAGGTTTCTTATTTCTATTTCTCTAAGGAGTTCTTTCTTCTGTGTTTTGTTTTGGCTGCTGGGTATACAAAAAGTGGTAAAAATGAACTGATGTCTGTCTTTCTAGAAAGGAAGGAGGTCTAGGGATTAAACATCTAGCTACATGGAATATTGTGTTCTTTGGCAATCGGATTTGGATTTTGTTTCAAGACCCTGAAGCACTTTACGTGAAGTGGGTCCATTCTGTTATTTTGAGGAGGGGGAATTTTTTGAGTATTTGTCCCAATAGCACTTGGAGCTGGAGAAAGCTTTTAATAGTTAGGGATAAATTAGGGAACCAATTTCGAATTAGGATTGGTAATGGAGCTTTTACTTATTTTTGGCTGGACCATTGGCATCCTAGAGGAATTCTCCAGCATTTCTCTACTCCCCGGGCCATCACTGGATCTGACCTTAAATTAACTGCTACTATTTCTGAGGTGATCAGGAACAATAGGTGGCAATGGCAAGAGTTAGTAGCTACTACTCTGGGCTACTTGGACATTCCTCCTTGTTATCCAAATATCTCTTAATAAGATATTTGGGCTACTCTGGGCTACTCGGGGCACTGGCATGTGTACACCAATTTTTCAGCTTATAATATTTTGAGACCTCCTCTACCTCCCACCCCTTGACATTCTCTGGTTTGGTTTAAACGGAATAGCCCTAGATGCTCCTTCATCCTTTGATTGGCCTTTTGTGGTAAGTTGCAAACTAGAGACCATCTTCCCTTCCTTTTAACACCCAATCATTGCTCCCTATGCCTCAAAGACAATGAATCCATTGATCATCTTTTCTTTGCATGCCCTGTCTCACAATCGGTTTATGATTCTTTCCTTACTCACTTCCATCAACCCATCCCTCCACAGATTACCCACAACACAATACCTTCCTGGCTGAACCATCCTTAACACTCCAGAACCTTCTCTCCCCATGTTTTCCCTCTTATCCTTTCAGTAACATTTTATTCACTTTGGAAAGAAAGGAATGCAAGGACCTTTCAAGATGAAGCCATGGGAGTGGATGGACTGATAGCACGAGTGCTTACCCTAGTTCAGGAGCACCTTAGAGCAAACACCGAGATAAGGTAAAGGAAGGAGAGTCTTTATTTTTCAATCACCTTTTCTTGAGTTTTGTTTCAAGAAATTGCAGTTCTCATTGGAGTTTGAAGGCAGCAGATTGCTTTCCTAGCAGTTCAAGACATCATGATTAGCAGGAGCTGAAGTAACTGCTTGTGGAATATTTCATCCACAGTAGTTAAGTTTTCCGTAGGATCCCATTTAACCATCAGTGAGCACCCAAGGAGACAACACTACTTTGAATAGGAGGAGCAGTCCCAGCCTCAGTCCAGAGCCAGCAGACCATCCCAAGGGAAATTAAGTTGTTTCATCATCAGCTGACTCTCCATTTGGAAGGACAGCATCAAGGTGGAGGATCGAACAGCGATGGAAGGTCGTCAACAGAGTACCCCTTCAGGCAGGGTTTTCACAACCTATTTACCAGAAAGGAGAATGACTTTGTGCATCAGAAGATTGTCCCTTATATTACAATCCAAGTTTAATGGTTTTTTGTTTAGTTTGAAACTCTGCTAGTGATTTTAGAGTTATGAGTTGCGGCCATTTCTCAGGGGTTAACTAGTTAGTTTTGTGGATTGCTTTCTTTGATTGAGAGGAGTTTGTTTTTTCACAAACTTTACCTTTGTACATAAACTCTTTTTTTCTTATTTACTAATTTATTTACTGATTTACCAAAAAAAAATTTATTAGATAAAGTTGTTTGGTGATATAGTATCATCGTTACGAGAAGATTCACTACAAGAAAAAAAAGGTTTTTGCGGCAAAAATTACCAACAAAAAATAAAGCTTTTTTGTCAGAAAACAAATTTGACAACGAAAATTACCAACAGAAAGAAACATAAGAGAAGCCACTGTTGGTAAATTTAGCGACGACAGCTTATGTATTCGTCGGTACCATTAGCAAGAAAATTTTGAATTTCCGTCGGTAAGTTAAAGAAAATTTACCGAAAGATTTATAGAATTTCGTCACTACTTTGTGGACAGAATCATGCTATTCTATCGGTGAATTTATTGACAGTAAATTGTATATTTGTCGCTAAAGTTACCGATGGATATATATGTTTTCATCATTAAATTTACTGACAAAAACATTAATCGTTGCTAAATTGTTACCGACGGAGTGATATATTCCATTGGTAACTTAAGGACAAATTTATTTATTTCGTCGCTAATTAGTGATGGAATGGTATTTTCCGCTAGTAATGTACCGACGTAAGTTTTAGTCCTATCACTTATTAGCGACAAAATATTATAGTTCCATCGAGAAATTTAACTTTGATAAATTTCTACTTCTTACTTGAGTTTTTTGTTCACAATCTTATGATTTTTCTGTATATTTGATTTCTGTAAATAATATAACATAATATAAAGTAAACATTATCTTGATTGTTAATATAATAAAAAATTAAAATGTACACAAATAAGTAATCATTGTAATTAACTGTAGAATTTGTACAAAAACTTAAGTATAGCAAAACATCAAATACATCCACTTATACAAGTGGTGATGACAAATGCTCTTACTGCTGCGATAAGCTATTATCCATCCCCTTCAATTGATCCATCTCATTAAAAAGTTGTGTTATGTACTCCATTGACTATTGTAACTGAGTTACCAGCCTCTGTACTATGATCTCAAGCTAGAGGACTTTCTCATTTGATGCGAACCGCCTACATATCTAGCTGCAGTGGATGTGGAGGATTGCAAAGAACATGTGTTTGCAAATGAACCTAAGCCAAAAATCCTTCCATAGTTGTCCCTACCACCCACTACATCAAGATATGCCTGACTCTCGTCAATAGTTTTAGAGTTTTGATACTGTTGTTTAATACTTTCTTGTATTTGGTCCTATCATTATAATTGTTTATGTTATTAAGTGATACTTTTTAAAAATTAATATTAAAGTATAGATTTTACATACATGAACTAATTTGCATCGGGTGTTGATGAAGGTCATATCATCATGCTTCTTGGTGTGAGTGTGTAAAAAGAACTAGCATGGTATAGGCTTCCTACCTATAGACTTTTCCTGTATCATAATAAATTATTATAAGTGAACTATAATTTACAAAAACTTCGGCATAATTTTCTCTATTTTTTATATATACCCCATGTTTGAAAAAAAATAACTTAACAACACAAATATTAATGGCACAAGACATTTGTAACATTATTATTCTCTATATTGCACATATATTTTTATTTTAAATTTCATACATCAAATTACAATGAAATCAAATTTCATACATCAAAGTACAAAGATTAGAATATAAGTGTAAAGTTTTGATACTTACAAGTTGAAGTACATGCTCTTGGTGAGTCAAAGATTCTCCAGTGTGTACGAGTAGGCTCTCTCCGTCTAGTCCTCCACGTTAGTTAGAAGAATTGTGCTCTAAAATGGATATTGTCTTGAGTGATGCCCAATACTATTGCCAACAACTCCATATTTCTTTAGATATATATAGTGTTCGTACACCATTCTTGCACCATTCTTGTGTATCAAAGAAAAAAAGTCTTTTTAACGTGTACAAGCTCACCTCTCTCATACATTATAAATTACACCATTAAAATTTGGATCCAAAAAAAATTCTTTCTAAAAAAATAAAAACATACAATAAGTACTTATAAACGACAATATTTATCCAATTAATGTATAAAATTAGATTAAATGAAAAATATTAAAGAATATATTTTATGTGCGTCAAACTCCTGATAATAAAAATCCTTTGTCGGCGAATAGACATTGTTCCATATATAACCCTCAAGATCTATCATCTCCTTAACTTCGATGAGATATTTCTTGAACACGTTCTAGACGAATCCAACTTAATATATATATGTTATTTTATATCATTTTCAAATTAAAACCTATAGCTTTAGTATAAACCTATGATGTTATCATGTATTACAAAATTACAGGGATTTTACTTACAAATTGTTGACAATTGTGATGTACGTTCTTCATCAACTCCTTTAGCAGGCTAGAGGTCACCTCCTTCATCCACAATATTTACCCCTGATATCTCTGTCGGTATAGGGGTGGTGGATGGTGTAGGGTTAGTGGATGGTGTAGTAGCTGTTGGGTCCCGTTACCGAAACCTAACCTTCGTCCATCTTGCTTTGATACCACAACTGTTAGGCCCCGATTCCGGTGCCCAATGTCTTGAGACATAAGCCTTGAGCTTAAACCCTGAAGGGTCACTAGTCACCTCCAAATCATAAATTGACTTCCTCAAAGCAATTGTAACTTTAAGCCTCTAGTTCTTTATGAAACAAGTATCACCTCAAATTATCATTGGTCCTATAATCACCTCAAATGGATAATAGATGAGGGAATTATGCCCTAAACAATGGGCCTTGCTCAAGCCCAAATTTCAATTCTGTCTCCAAGAACCCAAAAAAAAAATTCACCAAAGCTTGAGTCATGTCCGTTTAACGGACATGCACTAAAAAGTTGATGATTTTTTTTTTTGAGTTCTTGGAGACAGAATTGGAATTTGGGCTTGAGCAAGGCCCATGGTTTAGGGCATAATTCCCTCATCTATTATCCATTTGAGGTGATTCTAGGACCAATGATAATTTGAGGTGATACTTGTTTCATAAAGAACTAGAGGCTTAAAGTTACAATTGCTTTGAAGAAGTCAATTTATTATTTTGAGGTTTGACTAGTGACCCTTCAGGGTTTAAGCTCAAGGCTTTTGTTTCAGGACGTTGGGTACCGAAAACGGGGCCCAACAGTTATGGTATCAGAGCAAGATGGAAGTAAGTTGGGTCTCGGTAACGGGATCCAACAGTTGTGGTATCAGAGCAAGATGGAAGTAAGTTGGGTCTCGGTAACGGAATCCAACATCTTAAATTCACATACA
The DNA here is from genome assembly GCA_025629785.1 of Erythroxylum oxycarpum. Lineage (NCBI taxonomy): Eukaryota > Viridiplantae > Streptophyta > Magnoliopsida > Malpighiales > Erythroxylaceae > Erythroxylum > Erythroxylum oxycarpum. The sequence continues at coordinate 1,439 of JAOTAZ010090534.1, read as the reverse complement.
AGTAACACTTCTATAACACAACTCCTCAGTACACAGTCATCGGACCTTCTGTCCGGAATCCACAATCACAAGCAAATCATAACCCACCATTATCCACCACAGAAATATAGGCAATTAATAATTGAGAGAAACCGTCTAGGTTACTCACCAACAGCTTTCGAAGCTAGTGCCTAGAAGTCCCGGCAACGTCTGTGGGTTGACGTTCCAAAAGCGCCTCTATAACAATTAAAATACACATATATTACAAATTGTTCAATCAGAAATGTATACTATTGCACATGCAGGAATTGAAATGTGTACAATGCATGTTTGTGACAATCTCAGTATTAGTCCATAATTTAATCCATTATTTTCAATGAAATCTCCAAAATTTACAAATTCACATGCAGAGGTAGATAATTGTCTTACAAATCCGACGCCTCGAAAATCAGATCAATCAGAGGTCGGATGACCAAGTTGTGAATAGAGTGTATATGCTCCAACAATTTTGCATAATTAACTAACAAGCAAGATTAAATTTAAAGTGGATAGAGCGATGAGTGAGCGATTGCCTGAGCCTCCCCTTTCGTCGGTGATCTCCAGCGTCTGATTCTTCTTTCCATGGCTTCTTCTTCGCCCTCTCCTCCCTCCCCGCCTCCTACACGCACTCCTCTTCAACCCCTTCCTTCAGCCTCGGTCTTGGTGCCAAAAAATTTCCCTCCTCTTAGCCCTAATCGAGACCAGAACCATGACCCCAACCCTCCTTCTCCCTTGATTCCGATCCCTTCTAAGGATACCCAGGTTCTTCCTCTACGAGTCCCTTCCCCTCCCCCTCACCCTTCTCCTCCAACAGCCTCGGAGTCAGCCCTAATTTTACCCCCTAAGCCACTGGAGACGCCTACGGTAGGTCTCCACACCTAGAAAGCAGTGGTCGCGGATGGCATTGGCGCCACGTCGAAGGATACCTCCTTTACTTACTACCCTGCGGAAGTGAAGGACAACCAGATCTACGTCAATCCTCCACTAGATTTGGCCAAACAAGGAGTGATGCAGTTCCAAACCTCCCTCATTGGCTTCTTTATTGGTAAGCGCCCTACTTTTCCTCTCGTTCAACGAGCTCTAACTCGATCCTGGGAAACATTTGGACTTCGGGAGATTCTCATAACTAGTTCAAATAATTTCCTCTTCAAATTTGATATTGCATCTGGTATGAATGAGGTCCTGGAGAAAGGACCAAGGCACATACAAGGAAAGCCTCTGTTCCTCATAAAATGGTGCTTGAATGGTGGAGAGTCAGAGGTGGTGCGTTCATCCCCTGTTTGGGCTCGATTCTACAATGTACCCATCGAATATTGGTCGACCGAAGGATTAGGTCGGATAGCAAGTGTAGTGGGTGTTCCTTTGCTCATGGATGCCCCTACAATCCAGATGACTAGAATTGTCTATGCGAGGGTGTGTGT
>JAOTAZ010090294.1:0-11612 GCA_025629785.1 Erythroxylum oxycarpum | reverse complement strand
TAAACCTAGTTGTTGCTCCATATATAAGGTATAATTCTACCGAAACAAAGGTACGCAATCATAACCTAGCTTTCTCTGTATTAAGCAGCCTCACCTTCACCAAAAAACTAACTTTAGCGTCGGAGGGGCTAATCGGGACACAACCCCCGACGTGCCTTCTTTATTTTGCAGGTATCTCATCCAAGGAAAGCAGCCAACCCATGGATCCAAACGATCACGTTCAGTTCAGTCAGAATCAAGCTGAACCAATATAGAATTTTAATGTCAAATACATTAATGACAAAAGGAGTATAAAAAGAGAGACATAAACTACGTATAGCTTACATCATTCTTCAACTAATACTTTATAATTTATTACTGACTGCTTTCGATTAGTAAATACTGACCCATCTATACCCTCTTCTTTTTTTATAGGCAAAGAGGAGCCCTTGTATATCTTCTTTAATGTCAAAAATAACCTTCATTAATTAACTAAAGATTCAACACTTGCATAAGCATATACAACTTAAACACTCTCTTGATCACGTCAATAAACTAAAGGTCAATGTCCCAGATGAAACTGTTGCCAAAGACCCATATGACTTTGGAGCTTTTATGGTGTTTTCTTGTACAAGGATAAGCATCAACTTTTGTCCGTTTTGGGAATGCAATAAACCATAACAAACACCATTGATGGTAGGTAAATTAGCAAACCTGTGACGACAAGAACACAAAGTGAAACAACTGCCGCTAGAGCATGAGAACTCCGACAAGACAGCTTGCCAATCTTTATCTGCACGACGTGAACCATTGAAAGGGTAAGAAACAAGACGCCTGTGATCGATGCTAGTACTGCTACCATGGACATCTGGGATCTCAAATACGTCCATACGGATCCTTTCTTGAAATCATCATTGGAGAAGACGTAAAGATAGGCTTTGATCGATTTGGCTACAAGGTTTGATAACAGAAAACATCCGAAGGAGACTACTTCGTAGACTACGAGCCTTTTTGCAACCGATGGGTCTGCGGCACATTCACTACGGGCTTCAAGAGGTTGTTGATTGCGAGAAGCAACGGACAGGCCCAAAAACACGGCGATTGTGAAGAGTGAGTTTACATTAACAAGGTTGTTCAGAGCTTTGTTATGAACTTCGTTTGCGTTAAATTCATCTTTTGAGACAGCTGCTATTAGTTTGTCAAGTCTGGCCAGAAGTGGATCTTGATTCTCTTGCATGGGTAAGTCTTTGATTAGGTACTGGTCTCTTGCTGGATTCCTGAAGAAATTAAATAACAACAGAGAGCTGGTTTTTGTTGTCAAAAAATCAAATGACAATATATCATATTTTAATTAATTTCACCAGCATATGATGGCCTAATGTGTGTAAGGAATAAGGAGAAACAGAGATATTACCCTTCCAGGACAGATTCTTTTTGCTGATCCTGCTAACTTTGCAATACTTGGGTTTATGGAAATAGGTTCTTGTGTGTGGATATAATTTGCTGCCTGAAAGTACGTTATATACAAAACTCGGCTAACTAATCTTCTTTTGGCTTTGTATATACATCATCATCATCGTCATCACACTCAGTCTGAAGTCTCGCAATGAAGCAGAGTTTAAGGAGGTCTGATAGTACGCTGCCTTACTCCTACATAGTAGAGAGGTTACTTCCGATAGACCCACATGCAGATGTGGCAAGAAAATAGTGATGCAGGTTAAAAGAGTGAATAAGTAAAAAACTGGCACACAAAATATCTAAGTAAATAAACTTACAATAAATACATAAGGATATAACTAATGGTGACCAGATCGGCTAGTATCTTACACCCTGCAAAGACCGGCTCTTCTCGTCGCTAGTTGCGCTAATAGTCTTCACTGAGCGACCCTGAGGATATGACAATCTTTTAGACAGCCATCGCGGGAATCTTTTCCCACTACACCTGACCTGAGAAACCAAGTTGAATGGCCCGAAAGCCTTGACCAAAACTTACAACTCACAAAGACATAAAAGACAATGGGTTGGACGTCCTATGGGATAAGTATGAGGTGCAAGGACTTTAAAGGAGGTTGTTTACCCTTATCCTATCATGCCAAACTTTCCTAATTCTAGTCACTGCCTCGGTGTGGGCCAACTCTGATATATCTTTTTTTATCACCTCCCTCTAATTCTTGTAAGGCCTCCCTTTTCTCCTCTTGTAGTCACTAATGTTTATTTTCTCACAACGTTGTACTGGAGCATCAGAGAGCATCCTGTGCACATGCCTAAACCACCTAAGCCTTGTCTCTCTCAACTTGTCAGCAATACTAGTCACTTGTAGTCTGTCTCTCACTACACGATTCTGTACCCTATCTCTTTTGGTAATGCCACATATCCACCTAAGCATATGCATTTATGCTACCAACAACTGTCACATATGTCTACGTTTAGTAGACCAATACTCTGCCCCATATAATATGGTTGGCCGAATCACCATTTTATAGAACTTCCATTTGAGTTTTAAAAGGACCTTTTTATCACATAAAACACCTGATGTACTCCTCCATTTGACCAACCCAGATATAATACGATGCAATATATCGTCATCGATATTACCATCTCTCTAAATGATGGTTCCGAGGTATTTAAAACTCGATTTCTGTGGTATGATGTCAGTACCAATTGCTACCGCCGCCTTTTGTACTATTTGGCTACATGAAAAGTTGCATTCTAAATACTCCGTCTTAGACCTGCTCATTCTAAAACTTTTCGATTCTAACGCTTCTCTCCAACGTTCTAACTTGACATTGAACCCCTCCTTGGTCTCATCCACCAGGACAATATCGTCAGCAAATAACATGCATCAAGGTACTTCTCCTTGAATATGCTTGGTAAGTTCATTTAGCACTAATGTGAACAAAAAAGGCTTAAAGTTAAGTCTTGGTGTAGTACAACACCAATAGAAAATGCTTCCGTGTCGCCTCTTATCGTCCTTACGTTAGTCATTGCTTCTTTATACATATCCCTAATTACTCTAATATAAGTTCTAGGAATGTCCTTTGCCTCTAAACACCTCCATATGAGTTCTCTAGGAACCCTGTCATACGCCTTCTCCAAATCTACCAAAACTATATGCAAATCTCATTTTCGTTCCCTGTAGCATTCCATTAGTCTCCGGAGTAGATGTATTGCTTCTATCATGAACCTACCAGGCATAAATCTGAATTAGTTGGCTAATATAGAAGCAGCTCTTCGGATTCTCTTTTCAATTACCTTCTCCCACAGCTTTATGGTATGACTTAGTAATTTGATATCTCGATAGTTGTAATATTGTTGAATGTCTCCTTTAGCCTTGTATAAGGGAATTAACCTACTCAATCTCTATTCATCTGGCATCTTGGCTGATGCGAGGATCACATTAAAGAGCTGAATTAACCACTTGATACCTACAATTCCTATTCGCTTCTGTTGGAGATCTCGTATGTATGGCATAGTTGACTTTGTCCCTAATTGGTAGTTTTTTGGACTAGATTTGTAGTGATCCTGTTCCTTGTACAAATTGTTAAATACCTTGGTTCTTTTGATAATTAATACAATGAAAACAATCCTTTTTCTTCCCTAAATATCATGTTCTAGCATGGTATCAGATCAGTGTCGAGATCTTAGGGACTCGGAATTAACAATCATCATCGTCCCATAACTTACCCCAACCCTATAATCGGCCAGAACCTACAACCAAACAAAACAACAATGTCAACTCCAAGCAACAACAATCAAGAACTTGCAACTCAGATTGCTCAACCAACCATGCTCAACTCGGATAATCTGTCACTTGGAATTAAATTGAACAGTGACAATTATCTAGTTTGGGCCAGGCTAATGAAAATGGAGATCAGCGGAAAAAGGGGCCGTTCGCACATAACCAGCAACCCACCGGCCCCGGATGAATCTGACCCAAAGTTTGATTCATGGGAACAGAGAGATCAACAGGTTTTTACCTGGATAATACAAAACATGGAGAGCAGCCTCATCAACAATGTTCTCCAATATCCGACTGCGAAGGCGCTATGGGACGGACTGTCCACCACCTACGGCAGCGGCGGAGACCCATTGCAACTCTTCGATTTACATCGGAGAGCCAATACCCAACGACAAGGGCAAGAGACCCTTGAAGAATTTTGGAATAAACTTCAAGCCATATGGATGGCAATAGACCGAAAACAACTGAATCCAATGAAATGTTCTGAAGACATCAAGGCATTCAACCTCATAACCCAAGAACAGAGACTTTACCAATTCCTCACTGGAATTGATGAGAAATATGAACCGATACGAAGGGACATTTTGAAACAGGAGCCTAAGCCCGCTGTGGAATCAGCCTATGCCACCGTACGCCGGGAAGCAGCCCGCCTCCAGATCCTAAGGGGGTAGCTGGCGGTACTGAGGAGTCCGATGCCCAAGGAATCGGAATGGGACTTGTAGCGAGAGAGGAGAAAAATGGGCGAAGTTTCACACGCTCAGATGGCGCCGGACGCGGAGATGGTGCTCAGCGCCGCTCATCACTGCGTGAAGACAAATCCAAAATCATCTGCGAGCACTGCGGGAAACTAAAACACACCGCGGAACAGTGCTTCGAGGTGATTGGGTACCCGGATTGGTGGGAAAGGCACCGGAGAACCGACGCCGGAGCAACGGCGAGAGGCGACAGTAGGCGGGCTCAGGTCGGGATTGGTGATGAAAGAGGAGAAGGAGAACTGAAATCAGGAGGTGCTGCTGTAGGCGTCGTCCGGAGAGACGCCGGTGCAGCGACGGCGGAAACCAGCCGCGCCAACATCGCCTTCACTTCCGGCGATGGGGCAACCTCAAGGGAATCAGTTTTTAGCGCAGCGGGTAAAGGGTTTAGGAGTTGTGTCCCAAACCCTAATTTTCCTTTATATATTTCTGCCAAAATTGCTGAGAGGTCCCATATTCTTGAGAAATTGCAAAAAGGACCCCAGATTTCTAATGGCTATGGTTTTCATACCCAGAGTTCCTCGAATAAGATTTCAAAATGGATTTTTGATTGTGGTGCAACTGATTCTATGACGTTTGAGGCTTCTGATTTAATTGACCCAATAGACCCAAGACAATCTCATATTCAAACTGCAAATGGTGGTCTAGCCATGGTTGAAAAGGAGGGTTCCATCTATGTTACACCAAAACTGAAACTGAATAACTGTCTCTATGTGCCATCATTGTCATGCAAGTTACTTTCTCTGAGCCATATAACGAAAGAGCTAAACTGTGTAGTCCTAATATATCCTCGTTTTTGTTTGATACAGGACATTCATACGAAGGAGATCATTGGGCGTGGTACTGAGCATGGAGGTTTGTACTATGTTGAGGAAGTGGAAAATCAGTCTAAAGCTCTACTTTCATCAGGAAAAGCAAACACTCAACTCTGGCTTTGGCACCGACGTCTGGGACACCCCTCAGTTGGGTATTTGAAATTCTTATTTCCTACTTTATTTCAGCATAGTAAGCATGAGGACTTTTCTTGTCAGACTTGTTTGGCTTCTAAAAGCCATAGGACATCATTTAAACCCAATAATACACGGGTAGAGACTGTTTTTTCTTTGGTGCATTCTGATGTTTGGGGGCCTGCCCCAGTTACAAATCAAAGTCAGTTCCGATACTTCGTGTTATTTATTGATGATTTCTCACGCATGACTTGGGTTTACTTTCTGCGTCATAAGTCTGAAGTATACGAGACATTTGTTGAGTTTTATGAGATGGTACAAACTCAGTTCAATAACAAAATCAAAATTCTCCGGTCTGATAATGGAAGGGAGTTTGTTAATCAGGAAATGAGCAGATTTTTCAAAGACCAGGGACTTATACATCAAACCTCTTGCCCTAACACCCCTCAGCAAAATGGTGTCGTCGAAAGAAAAAACCGAACCATACTAGAAATGACCCGGGACCTACTGACAGAATCTTGTGTCCCCAATTACTTCTGGCCTGAGGCGGTTGCCACCGCAACCTACTTAACTAACCGATTACCCACCAAAATCCTCAACCATAAAACACCCCTCTCAGTACTCCAAACACAAGCAACAATACCCTCTCCCCTTACCCTACCACCTCGAATCTTTGGATGCACAGTGTTCATTCATGTTCCAAAAAATGAGCGAACAAAACTGGAGCCCTGCGCAGTTAAGTGTGTCTTCATAGGCTATGCACCTCACCAGAAGGGGTATCGTTGCTATAATCCAGCCAGCAAACGGGTCCATGTCACTATGGATTGTGAGTTCGTGGAAGCTGAATACTACTTTCTGGCCCAGTCCAGTGATCAGGGGGAGAAACACAATGAGTCACTGCACTGGCTAAACTTTGCTGCTGATACGGTAATTGCACCCGAGCCTGAACAACATAAAGAAGACCTCAGTACCACTGTCACTCAAATGCCCAATGATCCTCCTCCGCATGATGTCCAAACCGAGGTAACAGTATCTCTGAATCTCCTCTCTGATATTCATGATAATGTTGGTACCACAGATGCTGTTGATATTATTTCTGAAGATGCAACAGTGAGTCACAGGTATCCTTTACCTCAGCGAAGCAACAGAGGGATCCCCCCACACAGATATTCTCCTGACCACGTTTCCCGATCCTCCAAATATCCCATAGGTAACTTGGTCAGGGGGAGCATGTCCGGAGTCGCTAGAGCCTTCTTTGGGAACCTCTGTACAGAGACAGTCCCGAAAACTGTGGAAGAGGCTAGACAAGATAAAGAATGGGAGCAGGCTATGAAAACGGAGATGGAGGCTCTGAGAAAAAAGAAACTTGGGAAAAGTGTCAACTACCCACAGGAAAGAAAACAGTTGGGTGCAGATGGGTGTTCACGGTGAAGCACAAGGCAGACGGATCAGTCGAAAGATATAAAGCCCGGTTGGTAGCAAAGGGGTACACTCAAACTTTCGAAATTAATTATTCCGAGACTTTTTCCCCAGTGGCGAAGTTAGATACAATTCGGGTATTGCTTTCTGTATATGCTAATATGGATTGGCCACTTCATCAGTTTGATGTGAAGAACGCCTTCCTACACGACGATCTGTTAGAGGAAGTGTACATGGAACCCCCTCCAGGGTTTACAGGGGTCTTTGGGAGAAATGAAGTCTGCAAGCTCCGTAAAGCCCTGCATGGATTAAAACAATCACCACGGGCGTGGTTTGGCAGGTTCACACTAGCAATGCAATGGCATGGATATATTCAGAGTAACTCAGACCATACCCTATTCCTGAAACAAAGAGGAGAATTGATCACGTGTCTAATTATCTATGTGGACGACATGATCATAACAGGGAGTGATACAGAAGAGATAAATCAACTCAGAAAGAATCTTTTCAAAGAATTCGAGATGAAGGACCTTGGGGATTTGAAATACTTCCTAGGGATTGAAGTTCTGAGGTCAAAACGGGGGATTTTCATCTCAAAAAGGAAATATGTCCTCGATCTACTAGCTGAAACTGGTATGCTTGATTGCAAACCATTCGGGACTCTGATATAAGTAAATCACAAGCTAAAGATAGAAGAGAATGGGGAACCAGTTGAAAAGGAACGGTACCAACGCCTGGTTGGTAAGTTGATCTACTTGTCTCATACGAGACCGAATATCGCGTATGCTGTGGGGATTGTAAGTCAGTTTATGCGTCAGCCACAGCGGGAACATATGGATGCAGTAATACGGATCATTCGGTACCTAAAAGGGACCACTGGGACAGGGATCATGTTTGGTAGGCATGGCCACGTAGACATTAAAGCCTACACCGATGCAGATTGGGCAGGAAACCCAAATGACAGAAGATCTACTTCCGGATTCTTCACACTGGTTGGGGGAAATATGGTGACATGGCGGAGCAAAAAACAAAAAGTTGTGGCTTTATCTAGTGCAAAAGCTGAGTTCAGAGGCATAGCAAAAGGAGTAACTGAAGTAATTTGGCTAAGGAAACGAATGACTGAGATTGGTATAAGTCCTCTAGGACCGAGCCCACTTAAGTGCGACAACAGAGCCGCGATCAGCATCTCAAAGAATCCCGTCCAGCATGACAGGATGAAACATGTAGAAGTAGACCGACGCTTCATTAAAGAAAAACTGGAGAGTGGTATCATCACAATTCCGTTTGTCAAATCAGAGGATCAGTTAGCTGACATTTTGACCAAGGCGGTCACAGGCCAGATATTTCAAACGGTGTTGAGCAAGTTAAGGATTGGCGACTCCATCACTTAACTTGAGGGGAAGTGTTGGAGATCTCGTATATATGGCATAGTTGACTTTGTCCCTAATTGGTAGTCTTTTGGACCAGATTTGTAGTGATCCTGTTCCCTGTACAAATTGTTAAATACCTTGGTTCTTTTGATAATCAATACAATGAAAACAATCCTTTTTCTTCCCTAAATATCATGTTCTAGGACATATAGTGGTGTATCTTAGCGAGCTCCTCTAGGCACCACTCGGAGGCGGTGTAGTAGGGAGAGAAAACAACGAGGGAGAGTTATGAGTTGATATCTTGTCCAAAAGGGAAGGTGCGATCTCCTCTCCTCTCTCCAGGTTGTAGTCTATGAACGCGTCGATCTGGTTCCGGACAAGCGCCTCGAATAGGAAGCTCACGAAACCATTCCTCGTGTCTAAGCCCCTGAAGCTCAGGAAGACGTCGTACTTTAGTAACCAGGGAGAGGAAGCTGCCATTTTTTTAACTGTTTTTAGTTTGTTCTATGACGGATGTATCCAGTAAGGTAAGGTAACAGGGTTGAAAAGAAGTGGAGTAAGGCATGGGTTAAATGAAATACGTGAGGCGAGATGTTAGTTTGTAGATTCTACTAACATGAGTTGATATAATGTTACGGCAAATGTGGAAGACGACGACACTTAAACATGGAAACGACATGGGATGATGGTGCAGGTCATCACGTGGCGTTAAGAATGAGTGTAGGGAACGTTTCATGCACGTGGGTGTAGTGGATATAGATTACAGACAATATATTGTGGGTTTCAGAACCTCTACGATATGTAATGTATCTGATGTCTAATGTTTTCTTCTGATTCTTCTCCTCTGTAATTCTCTGTCGGTGTCTTTGAAGCAATAGCCTGTAATCGAATATTCGGGAACGTTTCTTGGTCGACGTTTGAGAATTTTTTTATATAATAAATGGTATCAGAGCAGTCGATTCTGGAATCCTCCATGGTAGAAGGCACTAGAGGGGCGGGCTTAGGAGGTTGGAGGATGCTCTGAAAAGTCTCATAGAAGCTCAAGGGTGACATGAACGTCTGTTATTGGAGCTACACAAGCGAAGCGAGAAGCTAATCTCGGAGGTACAAGGTCGAACTGACAAACTGGAGAAAGACGTCAGGGAGCTACGGTCAACATTATCGGCGGAAGTAGTGAAACCAGGTGAAGGCAGTAGTCTATCCGAATCACCATTTCAACCTCAGGTTGCATTACCCACCAAGGATGACAATGGTGGCCCCATTCGAGTCGGACGGATTGAATTTCCCACGTTTAACTGAGACAATGTCAAGGCATCGTTGTATCGGTGAGAGCAATTTTTTCACATCGACCAAACTTTTGAGAATATTAAGGTAAATGTCGCCATTCTACACATGGACAAACGGGTGCAGGAGTGGTATCGATTGTTCACTCGTAACCAGCTTAAAACGAACATAGTGGAGTGGACGGAGTTCACGAAGGCTCTTACCCAACGATTTGGTGCTGAACTCTTTGATGACCCAGTGGGAGATTTCAAGGAGTAGCAACAGAAGAGGACGGTGTTAGAGTATTGCGCCTAGTTCGATCATCATTCCAATTGACTGGCACTCTCGGAGGACTATCTTGTAGGGTTTTTTGTGAAGGGCCTTAAACCTGAAATGGGAGTAGCGGTGAAGCTACATGAACCGCAGACACTGCACCAGGCGTATACATTGGCTAGGAAGAAAGAGGCAATGCTGACGGTGACTGGAGCGTTTATGATGAATCGACCACCACCCACTCGGTCGATGGTCAGTAGGAAACCACCAATAACACTTAGCACCCCATCTCAATCGCCAGTGGGTGTGGGAGGTTTACTACCTACTCCACCTGCAATCTCACGCTCAGCCACCGGAAGGTCGTATAAACCGTCCTGATCTGTCAACAGTAAAAATTTTGATGAAAAGTGAGCGAAGGGGCTCTGTTTTTGGTGTGATGAGAAGTACACCTTTGGACATCAATGCAAGAAGAGGCAACTCTAATTCTTTGTGGTAGATGAAGATGACTATGAGTTAGACTTGCTTAATAACTCAGGGGAGAATTAACTTGTTGAGGAGGAAGAGATAGGTTGTCCGATGATATCCATGCAGGCCATGACTGGGTTTGCGGAGGAGGTGGAGTTTAGACAAATGCATTTAATCAGGATTCATCAAAGGAAACCTATACACATCCTCATCGACAATGGTAGTACTCATAACTTTGTCAATACTACGGTGATCAAGAAGGGGACGTGTGAACTGCGGGAAATAACGCCCATAATAATTATGGTAGGAGGAGGATTACAACTTCAACACACGCAGTGCTGTAAAAACTTTGTATGGTCGATACAGGGGACCTCATTTTGCATGGATGCACTAGTCATAGCATTGGGAGGCTGCGACGTTGTTTTGGGCATCCAATGGCTGGTGGGGTTGGAAGATGTCTTATGCAATTTTCATATGTAGATGATGAAGTTCCGATGGGAAGGGAAGACGGTAACACTAAAGGGTGGCCCGGATCACAAGTCTAGAATCATTTCAAGTAAGGGTCTTCAGAAAACGCTACAAGGAGCTGGAAGTGGGCAACTATTCATGCTTCAATTATCGACTCCTCTTAAATATCAATTTCAACAAATGAGATTAACGGAGGAATAGGGGAGCGTATTCGATGAAATCAATGGGGTGTTACCCCGCTATACGAAAGTGTTTCAGGAACTGACCTGATTACCCCCGAATTGCCAGTATAACCACCACATTGTATTGTAGGAAGGAGTTGATGCCATAAACGTACGGCCGTATCGTTACTTGGGGGGCACAAAAAGACATCATTGAGTAGGAGGTTAGACAACTCATGAGTCAAGGGTTTATCCGCCATAGTTATGGCCCCTACACTTTACCGGTGGTGCTGGTTAAGAAAAAGGATAACTCGTGGAGGATGTGCATCGACTATCGTGAGTTAAATCGGTACATGGTGAAGGATAAATTTCCAATCCCACTGATCAAAGAGCTATTGAATGAGCTGCATGGGGCGAGTTGGTTTTCGAAGCTGGATCTATGTTCGAGTTATCATCAGATCCATATGCAACCCACAGACATACTGAAGGTGATGTACAAAATTCATGAAGGGCATTACAAATTTCTGGTAATGACCTTCGGTTTAACAAACGCGCCCTCTATGTTCCAAAGATTAATGAATGAGTTATTTAAACCTTATCTTTGCCGCTTCGTCTTTGTAACATCCCGGCCCCGCAAATCTTTTTACTACACTTGAACTGGTCGACCGATCAAATCTATACTGTGGAACGGGAGTAGTAAGGCCGAGCGACGAGCTGGCCGAGCAACGCTCTGGCCGATCGATCGTAGTGGCCAAGCGTTGTGCTGAAGCGTTGTT
>JAOTAZ010090260.1:0-11618 GCA_025629785.1 Erythroxylum oxycarpum | reverse complement strand
TATGGTTAAAAAATATACTTTTCCCTTACCTCTACGTTTCCGAAAGCGAGTGGAAAAAGAAAAAGACAACAATTTAAAATACTTGCGATTTATTATAAAAAACAACAATTTTTATTTTTAACTTATTTCGGAAAGAACTCTTCATCTCTATAATATAAACCTTGAGAAGGCATCGAGCTAAGATCGTTGACATTGAAAGAGCAGAATTGGAGTGGTGGGATTGTTTTTGAGTTGGGTAATTGAAGGTGGGCAGAGAGTGGAATAGTTTCTGGCTGCCTTTTGTTGTTGTTGGTGCTAGATTATAGAAGAAAATGGTGTCGGCAAATAGGGAAATGGCAGTGTATTGCTTTGACATTCTCGTTGCCCACTACAACAGCGATGAAGCTCCCCCTCCTGCCTTTGACGAGGGCCAACAGTATTTTCTCTTAACTTCTCTTTTGATGCTATTTTATGCTGTGAACATATATATATCTTATGTGTACTTTGTATGTGTGCAACAATCAAAGCCTATAAGTTCATTACTTTTTCTGCAGAAAGGTCTGTTGTTTGCTGAAAGTCAAAATTTTTGTTTTTCCTTCTTTCTGGGCTTGAGGGTTGCCCCTGGTTGTTCTGTCGATGCGGTATTTTGATCATTCTCTAAACTTCTTCTTGGGTGGGTCGGCGTTTGCAAACTTTTGATGTTTCCTTAATGTCGCTTTTACTTTTATTTTCAAGTGGTTGCATGTGATGGAAGAATGCTATAAACTTTTGTCGATATGTGAGCACTAATACTTTTACCTTTACGCTTGGTTAGCAGATTTTTTTCCTCGCTGAACAAATGGCTTATATGTTCTAAGGTTGCTCCTGTCAAACAAATACAAACTTTTAAATTTTATTTATTTTTCCTTGTGCCTGAGGATTAGCAGGGAGATGGAGCTTATTTTTCAAGCAATGGAAGTTGTAATTGTTAAAATTTCTATGATCCATGTGTGACTCTGCATACTGTTTAGCGGCTTTTGTCATTATACTTTCGACAAAATGTCTGTAACTACAGGTTCCTTATCTGGTTGAGGTGTTTACTGAGCAATTGAGAATATGGTACTTGGGTATACTGATAGGAGGATGCTTCGGTGTAGAATCTGTTAAGAACCTGCACCTAATTCCTTGAAACATGCAAAATATGCATCATAAATCATTCTTCTATATATGCGAATAAATAATATTTTCTATCGATTTTATTTGCCTAAGCAAGAGAAGGAGAATGTATACCATTTACTGTCACTTATAGCAATTGCATCTTAATTTTTTAGTGAGACTAATATCTTTCATCCTGTAATAATGTTTGAGGGCCTGAAAAATCGGACTTACAGATGAATAGAGTTTCTCATCACAAAAACTCAAAAATAAATTTTTAATGAAATTTCTTGTAGTTCGACTAGTGAAATATTGGTCAACTTTTCCAAATGCTTCTCAAAGATTCTCTGTATTACCAACAGGAATAAATTCATTCTAGGCAGGTCATAAACAGATGAACAAAGATTTTGTATCAGAATAAGGCTTGATCCGCAGTGAGAACAATATTAATCATATTTATATCTTGTTTCATAAAGATGGTTGATGAGTGTAGATCTTATTACATTTGCTGGCCTAAAAACTGGAACATACTGAAAGACACTAAGCATGTAATTTGACTTGGATAATATTCTGGTTTTTAGCCCTTTATTTGTCACATGGAAAAAGGTGGCAAATGGTTGCGAGCCTCGATTACGCGGATGCATTGGAACTCTAGAAGCTCGGTACTTGATTAATGGCTTCAGAGACTATGCTTTAACAAGGTATTGCAATAGTTTGCATTTTTGTCCTATCATTTGCATGTCCATTCAAGATTGAGAACCTTTGTTCTTCCATCTTCTGCTTCTTTGAGAAGAATGTTTTCATGAACTTGCCTTTCCACTCTATATGTGTCTTTGACTTTGCTCTGGATTTTGATTGTGCATACTGTGAGCTTGGGAATTATATGTAGTTGTAATTGGGGGCTATTTTCTCTTTGAATTATGCTGTTGTATTTTGACTAAAACCAAAGTTGAGACTCTATTTCTGTGGATGTGGATGAAGATGAACATTGTCCAGAATGATAACTATTTATAGAAGAGGAAAGGGAGGGAGAAGCAACTTCTGTTGTGGATAGAATTGTCCAATAATTAGACAGTGAATCTGTATAAGCCACAGATATCTAATTTCAGCTTCCCTTAACAAACGAAAGCAATTCCTTTTACAGCTAAACAGTCAGGGTTGAATTATGACAGTGTTCGTTGTGGTTCTCTAAATCCCACAGCTTTATGGGTATATGGTCTAATAATTAACAACACAGGGCCATTTTTGTTATCATTTTATTATGTAATTGATAAAATTGTTAGTATAACCGCGTACTTTAAAGCAACGTTCATATTACTGTTCAACTCCGCTAGCAGAGCAAGTAAAAACAAAAATTCAATTACCAATATAATATGCAGAAAAGGGCATATGGACCTCTGAAGTTAAATTCATATCCACATGGGTGTTTGCAGAAAATATCTAACTACAAGAAGTCTTGATGTAATTGACCAAAGAATCAATTATGCAGTCAGATAATGCCTAACTGACGGACTATTATTCCTGAATGCATACAGTCACCTACTAAACTGGACATGCAACTACCTCACAGTATTTGAGTTTGCTGAGGTCATTCTTTTTATAATAGGACTTCAAAAGAGATGAGTTATATATATGTGAGTAGGTTCAGATCCTAACTGAACAATGATTCATAATGAATAATTGCTTTTACATCGTCTTTTCCTAGGTACATAAGATGGTTACGTGTTTTGTATTGTTCTATGTTTATAAATATGTGAATGCAGGCCCAAGGTACGAGCTTAGGACTCACACTTCCAATTTTTAACTGCATTCATGCAATAATCATGACTATTATTCGAATATTCTCCTAAAATATTTAGGATATTGGTTTTTTGACAAGTCACTGATGCTTCAAAACTATTTATAAGTGTTTTAAAGGTTAGTAAGGGCTTAGGACTGACACTTCCAGTTTTTAACTGCATTCATGCAATAATCATGATTGTTCTTGGAATATTCTCCTAAAGTATTTAGGATATTGGTTTTTTGACAAGTCACCGATGCTTCACAACTTTTTATAAGTGCTATAAAGGTTAAGGGTTTAAAATTTTTGTTTTGATGCTTTAGATGTATATGGCTTCTTCATGGTGTTCTTGTATGCTTATTAAGAAATATACATCATGCAGGCTTCACATCAAAAGATTAGAATGTGGCACTTAGTGTACAGTTGAAATCTTAGCTTACGAAAACTGGCTATATTTCAAGTTGTGAGAGTAGCTACTGCTTAAGAAATTCTACACTGGATTGGCCAAAATACTTTCTGGATCCTGTTACTATTGGCGGCAAATTAGCCTAACATTGCAAGTCCCATCTTTTGTTCTCTGTATTTTTCTAACTTTCTCCTTTGATATTTCTGGAGTGAAAAATGCTCACTTAACCTCTCTCGATTATCTCGTAGTGCTCTGAAGGACCGTAGGTTTCCTCCAATACAGGCTAAAGAATTGCCTTCTCTGGAATGTACAGTTTCCATTCTGACTGATTATGAAACTGCTGACAACTATCTTGACTGGGAGGTATGCAACTTTTGATTTCCTGTAATCCTTGAAAACTAGGTTTCAATTTGTTGGATCTCTACATTGTGGTTATATTTTGTAGGTTGGCTCCCGTTCAGTAATTATATATTATTGTGGCATTTTCTCAATTTGGTTTCTCTGTTTATTTGTTTACCTGGACAATGTTTACATGGAGATAGCAGAGATTTTGATGCATTTCTCCATTTTGCTTCAAGAACTTATTCTTTGATGGTAGAATTTTGAGGGTGCAATTCAGCTTTTGAGAAGCTAAAACCAATATTTGTTCTTCTAGACTGCGTATTGTTTACCTCCGTAAAAAGCTAAAACAAAAATATTGATCATAGCCTGGTTATCTTATAGAAGTTTTTGGGTTACATTTTTCTTTGAGTAGTTGCCAAAAAGTGTTCTTTTCTTTCTGTAAGGACTGTTATTCCAAAAAGAAACTGTGAAAATGATTGTTGAACCTTATCCTGCGTAACTTCTTTCAGTTTATCATACGTAATCCTGAATGCATATATGGTGTGTTGAATTTTAGAGAGTGCAGAAGGAAGAATGAGAGACTGAACTAACTTGTAAAAATGTTCTCTAATCATTTGTTTCCCTAAGCTGCATATATATATAGAGTGTTTGTTATAAGTTACAACAAAATATTGACATTTTAAAACTAATTGAGCCAACTCTTTATTGTTATGTACAGCTCATCTAACTAACTCATTCCTGCTCCAATTCCTTCTTTTCCTTCCAGAAGTAGATTTCTATTCTCCTTCTCACACTCCCTAGCATGAATGTTGATCATGTTCATCTTGGCAATTAGAAATTTGAACTGAGATGATTTAAGTGCCTTAGTGTAAATATCTGCAATTTGCAGTTTGGTTGGCATATATTCCACTTTCACAGTTCCTTCAACCTTTTCCCTAATAAAATGACATTCCATCTCAAAGTTGTTAACATTCTGCCTCTCCTCAGCCCATACTGACTAAGCCCATTAAAATGTATACTCGTAGAAACAAGTTGGGACAGGGGGGTGTGAAAGCTGCCATGTAGGCAAGTTTGTTAGGAAGGAGTGAGGTAGTTATGGAGAGAGAATGTAGGGAGGAGAATATTAGTAGGGGAATGAGTGGAGAACTATAATGATTTTCTATCTGTATTGTTAGGAAATAGGCCTGGACTGACCAGGTGGGGGAGCATTGCTCCAGCAAATTCGGTCTATCTTATTATCGATATACCATCAATACAAACAATCTCTATAGAGATTCCTAACAATTGGTGCTTTCATTGAGAGATAAGAAGGATAGAGATTGTATGCAAACATGTATGGAGGCTAGAGTGTTTGCTTTGGAAGCGTCTCTTAGGAGACAAGAGTCATCATTGTCAGCCCAGGAAGCAATGGTGAAAGTCACATGACGCCACACTGAAGGACCTCGGGTCGCAACTTAGCACGTTGATGGCTGGCGTCGAGACCTTCGCGAAATCCCAAAACCAACTTCAGTTGGAGCTGAGAGAAGGTTTTCAAGCTCTCAAGGCTAGAAACACAGACAAACAGAGCATGGGAGAGAGTGGAGAGGGGTCACCGACGTTGACTCATCTCGCTTCTTCCTCATCGGGAGAACACCCAGTCCACAGGGCAGAACCTTTCCGATAGGAGAATCGCCCCCCTTCCGCAGTTGGAGAACGAGCATGGGAGGAATACCGCAATGCGGCACGAAGAGTTGAGCTCCCTTCATTCCACGGCGAGGACCCATTTGCTTGGGTCTTTCGTGCTAAATCCTACTTTTCGATTCATGAGATTCCTGCTGAGTTGAGGCTGCCGATGGTGCAGATTTGCATGGAGGGGATGACGTTGTACTGGTTTAAATCGATACGTGAGCTGGAACCATGCATGACGTGGGAGCGTTTCAAGCACTCCTGTTTGATCGTTATGGGGAAAAGGATGAGGGACACCCGATAGAGCTGATGAAGTTGATGGTTCAACGTGGATCGGTGGATGGGTATATCGAAGATTTTGAGAGGGTAACTTCACGGATCACTCACCTTCCTGAAGAATGGTTTATGAGCTGTTTTATGGGTGGGCTTTGTGGAGAGATACGAAATCGGGTCAGGACCCACGATCCGACGAACCGAACCCGCCTTTTGTCGGTGGCACGTAAGGTGGAGGGAGAGTTGATCAGAGAAGGCATCATCCGATCAAGTGAGACGAAGCACAGGCCCGGGGTACCTATTGCAGGGAACGGTTTTCGGTCGGGAATAGCTAGCTTCCAACAACAAGGGCAAGTGGGAAACACCTCTACGAATGCCAAGGGAGAGGGAAGGGAGTTTCCCAACAAGGCCCGAACAACGATGGCTGGAGAAAATCGATAGAATGGCTCAAGGTGGAAGGCAACTCATAATCTGTCATATGAGCAGCTGATGGAGAGGAGGGTAAAGGGCCTGTGCTTTAAGTGTGGCCAAACCTATGGCCCACTTCACCAATGCCCAGATAAGGAATACAAGCTGACTATTTGGGAGGGGGAGGCTGAAGCTGAAACAGTGGAAGATGTAGTTGCAAAGGGGGCAGAGGAGCATCAGGAGTATTGGGAACTGGTCTGTAATCTGGTTGAGTATAGGGAAATGTGAAGAGACACATCTTCTCCTTCGAACATCATGGTGATGATGGGCAAGCTGAATGAAATGCCAATCTTGATCATGATAGGCAGTGGAACTAGTTATAATTTTGTGTCAAGTAAATTGGTTAAGGCTATGGGAATTCCTACCACTCATACCCGTACTTTTGGTGTTAGACTAGGGGATGGACACCGATCCTTCTTACAAGGAGTCTGTAAAGGAGTCCAGTTGGAAGTGAATGGAGCAGAGTTTACGGTGGATGCTTATGTTTTTAATACAGGAGGGCCTGATTTAATATTGGGTATTGCTTGGTTAGAGACACTAGGAGTGGTCAAAGTGGATTGGAAAAGAATGTTCATGTCTTTCAACCAAAGGGGAACAGAAATCACTCTGCAGGGAGTTACTGGGCAAGACCCTATTCCCTATGCTTTACAATAGATGTTTAAACCTGAGGAAGTGGAAATTGAAGGATTACTCTGGTCTATGGGTGTGAGAGAAGCTGTAGTTGCAGGAAAAGGAACTTTGGAGGCAAACCAGCAGCAGGAATTACAGGTTGTTTTATCTAGATTTGATGTGTTGTTTCAGCCTATTAAGGGGTTACCTTCCAAAAGAATCAGTGATCATGCTATTGTGTTAAAGGAGGGGGCCAAACTAGTAAGTGTCCGACCCTATAGACATGCACATCACCACAAAAATGAGATAGAAAGGCAGATCAAAGAGTTGCTAGAAACTGGAGTGATCAGACCTAGTATTGGTTCTTTTTCAAGCTCTATGATCCTTGTTAAGAAGGACGGGACTTGGCGAATGTGTGTTGACTATAGGGCTTTGAATAAACTTACGATGCCTAACAAATTTCCTATTCCCATCATTGACGAGTTAATGGGGGAGTTACATGGGGCCAAGTATTTCTCTAAAGTGGATTTGAAATATGGATTTCATCAAATTAGAGTTAGAGAGGAGGATGTTCATAAGACAGGGTTTCGTACTCATGAAGGGCATTACGAGTACTTAGTAATGCCTTTCGGACTCATGAATGCGCCTGCTACGTTCCAATCAACTATGAATTCCATCTTCAAACCTCAGCTGCGCAGGTTTCTTTTAGTCTTCTTTGACGATATTTTAATCTACAGTTCAAATTGGAATCAACACTTGCATCATATAGCTCGGGTGTTACAGTTATTATCGGATAACCACCTATATGCAAAGAAGAAGAAGTGTTTATTTGGACAACAATTTATTGAATATCTTGGCCACATACTTTCAGTTGAAGGAATAGCTATGGATCCGATGAAAATCAAGAGTGTCATGGAATGGCCTGAACTAAAAAATGTGAAGGGTGTAAGAGGATTTCTTGGGCTTACGGGGTATTATAGAAAGTTTGTTAAAGATTATGGGAGAATCGCGAAACCCCTTACAGAATTGACTAAGAAGAATGGTTTTAATTAGGGGGAGGAGGCTTGAGAGGCTTTTGAGGAGCTAAAAAGGAAGATGACCACTTCTCCTGTCTTAGCCTTACCAAACTTCTCCAAAGAATTTTCAGTGGGGTGTGATGCATCCGGAAGGGAATTGGGGTTGTTTTGATGCAAGAGGGTCGTCCCTTAGCTTATTTTAGCAAAGCATTGGCTGAATCGACTTATTCCAAATCGGCATATGAAAAAGAGATGATGTCATTAGTCCTAGCTGTTCAGCATTGGAAACATTTCTTATTGGGAAGGCATTTTAAGGTCTATACTGATCATAAAAGCCTTAAGCATCTATTGAACCAAAAAATTCCATCGATAGATCAACAGTGTTGGTAAGCTAAGTTGTTGGGACTTGATTTTGAGGTGATCTACAAGTCGGGAAAACAAAAAAGGGCAACAAACACCTTTTCTAGAATGGGAGAGGATAAGCTTTTATTTGTAGCAGTTTCAGCCTCTTTCTGGACAGATGTGGAAGTGATCCGAAGGGAAGTATAGGAGGATGCTGAACTTAGTAAGCTTCTGGAGACTTTGCAACATAATCTGGAGTCAAAACCAGATTATCTAGTTAAGGAAAACTTGTTGTTTTATAAGAATAGGTTAGTTCTCTCTCCCACCTCAACATTAATTCCTCAATTACTGCAGGAATATCACTCTTCTCCTTTAGGAGGACATTCTAGTTTTCTTAAAACTTATAAAAGGCTGGCTAGTGGTTTGTTTTGGCCCGGAATGAAGTCCTTTATCCAGAAATATGTTTGGGAGTGCGCTACCAGTCAAAAGAATAAATATTTAACCATGACTCCAACTGGCCTTCTTCAGCCTTTGCCCATTCCTAAGCTAGTTTGGGATGAAGTATCCATGGATTTCATCACAAAGTTACCTAAATCCCGAGGCTATGAAGTTATAATGGTGGTCGTGGATAGGCTGTCAAAATATGCCCATTTCACACTTCTTAAACACCCCTTCACGGCCAAAACAGTGGCTAAGGTGTTTATTAGGGATGTGGTAAAGTTGCATGGAATTCCTAGCTTAGTATTGAGTGACAGAAATTCTCTGTTCATAAGCAATTTTTGGAAGGAAATATTTAGGTTGCAAGGAACAATGTTGAAGATGAGTTCTTTATATCACCCCCAAATGGATGGCCAGACAGAAGTGGTAATAGGGGCTTGGAAACCTATCTTTGTTGTTTTGCTTGTGAGCAGCCTAAACACTGGTCTCGTTAGGTAACTTGGGCTGAGTATTTGTACAATACCAACTTTCATGTTTCAATCGGAAGGAGTCCCTTCGAAGTGGTTTATGGCTGCCTACCACCATCTATTCTAAATTTCATTCAAGGAGAGACTCAAGTAGCATCAGTGGCAGTAGCCTTGATCAATAGAGATGAGGCCTTACGCCAACTTAAGCACAATTTACTTTGTCCTCACTCAACAATAAAGAAATTCACGGATGTTCATAGGAGGGAGGTATAGTTTCTAGAGGGAGACCTAGTTTATGTCAAGCTCAGACCACATAAATAGCTCACTTTAGTAAGGAACATCTGTACCAAGCTGTCTACTAGGTATTATGGACCTTTTAAGGTTTTGGGAAAGGTAGGGTAGGCTGCTTACAAACTACAACTTCCACCTACAGCTAAGGTACATCCAGTCTTCCATGTCTCTCAGCTGAAAAAGGTCATAGGTGACCATCCTATTGAGAATGACCTTCCCCAAGGATTGGAGGTGGATGTGTCAAAAAGGGTTGAACCTGAAGCAGTCCTAGCTTCACGCTACATCACAACTAAAGACAGAAAAGTCCAGTAATGGCTGATTCGCTAGAAGGCTAAGCCGGGAGAGGAAGCTACATGGGAGGATGCGTATTTCATCAAGGAACAATTCCCTTCTTTTTCCCTTGAGGACAAGTGACTTATTGAGGAGGAGGGAATTATTCACATTCCACCCTCTCCTCAACCCATATTGACTAAGCCCATTAAAATGTATACCTGTAGAAACAAGTTGGGACAGGGGAGTGTGAAAGTTGCCATGTAGGCAAGTTTGTTAGGAAGGAGTGAGGTAGTTATGGAGAGAGAATGTAGGGAGGAGAATATTAGCAGAGGAGTGAGGATAGAACTACAACGATTTCTATCTGCATTGTTAGGAAATAGGCCTGGACTGACCAGGAGGGGGAGCATTGCTCCAACAGATTTTGTCCATCTTATAATAGTTATACTATCAATACAAACAATCTCTATTGAGATTCCTAACGTTTATTGACTTGTTACTTATTTCAAAAACTCTAAATATTTATACACATTATAGATTAAATTAAATTACCTAATAAAAATTAACTACACTAAGTAGTTTAATTAAATTAACTTATTAAACATAATTAAAACTATGTTATTGTATAACAAGAAATCCCGAATTCGAAGACATAACCCTTCCTTCTCGCATAGACCTTTTGGGTGTGTCTCCTCGACACCATAACCACTGTAGTACATTTGACCGACTAAGACCTACATGTTAGCTTTTTCAAGATGTTCTTAAACATCCATTTTACTTAATCTGACCCAATGTTTGACAAAAGCAGGCGGGTTTTGTTGGTATTGTTTTCATGTAAGAGCTGATTTCTTCCTGAAGACGGAGTTTGTGAGATCAAGTAGCTTTCTTTGTAGCTTTAAGCGAATTTCCCATAAAAATTTGAAGAGGAAACATACACAGATATTGGGTCTTTGTACTTGGAATCATCAAATTTCAGTTCTTTTACTTTTCCAACAACTTAACTCATTAACCCTTTTTATCTTTCTCTCCCTTTTTGCTACTTTACGTACTAACTCGAATTTGTGGGTTGAAGAGGCATTCACGTTACATTGAGTTTTTAAGGCAGGTTAAGAGTTTACACGATAAGAGAGCTTCGACATTTGATGTCCAAAAAGGTTTACGCGAGAACGAAGGATTGCGTTTTTTATTTAAGAATTTCATTCCCAAAAACAAATTAGTTTTGGTTATATTTATCCAGTTAGTTTAATTAAATGATATAATTTAGTTAATCTTCATTAGTTAGTTTGATTTCATCTAAAACAGTATAAGTGTTTAGATTTTTTAGAATGCATGACAAGCCTTATAAACAAACTTAACGAAGATATTAATGTCAAGCTAAAATTGAAAAAATTAAAAATTTAAATGTTTAATTATTATTTTTTAAAATTTGAGCTATAATTATAAAATTGAACAAAATTTGAAAAATTTTTAATTAACCCAATAACTTTAAACTAATTTTTCAAAAATTGACTTTTAAAACTATATAATGTTTTAAGTCCAGTTTCTTATAGGGATGTCAATAGGTTAGATTTGGCTAGGAGCTGGTCGGCTCGTGACCCCACCCGATCATGAATTGACTAGTCCATGACCTAACAGGTCGTGGATATTTTTTTTAAAAAATCAAAATGACATCATTTTTGACAAAACAATGTCATTTTTAACGTTACGATCGGGTCGACAATTTTTGGTTATTGGCCCAGTCAATTCGGGCTAAAATCAGGCTGAAGTAGGCCAAAATTAATATCCCTAATTTCTTAAAATAAATATAGAAAAAGGAAATCTCTTCGTATTTGTTCTTGCTCACCTATATGAATGTATAATATAAAGAAATATGAAGAAAGAAAATTTTAAATAAATATCTTAAATAAAAAATGATGATCTTTTTTAAAGTCAAAATTATATTCCTCAAAATTCATTTCTCTTTTTAGTAGTCTAAGCCGTTTTCATAAGTTGATCTTTTTTCGGGTCATTGTTACTTATGAATTAAGAATTCAAAATCTTTGTTGGATTTATTAACTTATTAATATTGACTTTGTATCATTTTAGTTAACTTAACATTTAGAAAACTTTTTTCTTTCTTTTACTTAATTTGATTTTAG
>JAOTAZ010090252.1:0-11618 GCA_025629785.1 Erythroxylum oxycarpum | reverse complement strand
GAGATTGTTAAGTCAAAATGACTTCACGATTAATAATTTTGATGAAAATCAAATAATAATAATATTAGAAAGTGATGAACCATTTTGAGCAGACGAAAGCAAACTAAGATGGGAGCAAAAAGTAAGATAGGAGAAACTAAGATGAAGCAGAAGTAAAAGTAAGATGGAAGAAAATAAGACAGAAGCAAAAGTAAGAAAAAAAAACTAAGACGAAGCGGAAGCAAAAGTAAGACGGACGAAACTAAGACGAAGCGAAAGCAAAAGTAAGACAAAAACTAAGATGAAAGAAACTATGACGGACGAAAAAATATGACGAAGACCCAATACTACATCGAACGGTTAATCGGTTTGAGCTAGTTACAGAACTCAACTGAATAACAGTTTCTACAAGAATCAATATACAAAAAGAAGAAGCAGCAGTTATCAAGAAGCAGTTGAAGATGAAGGCTATAAATACAAGTTGGAGTTGAAGACTAAAAAAGTTAATGATTTTGAGTTAGAGAATTTAGCGAAACACTATATTCATTGTGTGAAACACTAGAGCTGTCATTACTGTAACAAAGCTAGCAATATCTTTCTGTAAGAAAGAAGAAAAACTGAGAGCCTGAAGAGTCTAAGTGAGAAAAATAATACTTAGTGTAAAAGACCTGAAAAGGCTCTGTGAAAAAGAATACTTGTACTTTTGAGAAGAATAGTGAAATCTCAGAAAGAGTTCTGAGGACTAGACGTAGCCCACGGTTTGGGTTGAACCAGGATAAAATTGCTGTGTCTACTCTCTAACTCTCGAATTTTAATTTCTATTGTTTTATACAAGTATTTAGAAGTTAATTGCAATACATTGTTATTTTTACTTAATATTAAGTTTTCAGAGAAATATAAAAGGGGATTGCATTCACGAAGAAAAGAATACACAATTCAACCCCCCCCTCTTCTTGTGCATTTTGTACGTTGAACGTAAAGCCTATACTAATGTGTGATTTATTTTGCAAAATATTCCTCTAATGATTGAAAAAAATTTCAATCTCAAAATTCAACTATTTTTGTACCAATGAAAGCTCTTGATGAGTATATCAACTTTTATAACTACAAGAAACTCAAACTCTTAATTAATTTCAAAAAATTGAAGAAAAATTATCTTAAAGCACTAACCTGTATTTTCCTCAATTGACAGTAATACCAATTGTGAGTATAAATAATACCATAAGACTTTGTATTCTAACATCAAAAGGATTCTAATTGTGTTGGTGGTGGTCAGCAACACTCACCAGAAGCAATAAATTAAAGATTTAATTTTATCTTTGATTTTTCTTCTCAATTTTATGATGATTCTAGTGTTATGGTGAAGTAAAATAGGTATGGTTATGATGGGATCAAAGAAAGGAGTTGATCAATATATATGGTTGGCCGATAAAGTCACTATAGATAAAAAATAGAAGAAGAGAATGGTTTCATAAATAGTAACCTGGTTGAAAATGAAAAATAAGAATGATGAGGGTGGAAACAAATATATAAAGGGGGATATTGTAATCTCCCCTCCTTAAGAATATATTTTTCCTCAGATTTAGAACAATTCTCTATCAAAGGAACAAATATGGATACAACTCTCACATCTCTCCCTCTATTTCTTAAGTGATCTCCTCGGCATTGCCATTCCTTTACATCACCTTAACTATATGAATCTGCTTTGATTGTAGCTGGTGTAGTTGAGAATCTAAAATAGTTATTGGCTCCTCTTTATAGGTTAGATTCTCATTCACCTTTACACTCTGTGGTTGGAGTACATGAGAAGGATAAAAAATGTACTTGCAAAGCATAGAAACGTGAAATATTGGGTGGACTTGTGACATATCTGGAGATAATGTCAATCGATATGCCACGTTTTTTACTGTCTCTATTATCTCGTAGCTCCAATATATCTTAGAGATAGTTTCCCTTTCTTTTCAAACCTCATTACCCTCTTTATAAGAGGTATCTTTAGAAATATAAATCTATTGAGTTAAAGTCCCATGTCCTTAAACTTTGAGTTTGCATAACTCTTATGCTAAATGTTATTTCTAGTCTCAGCTTGATTAATGGAATCTTCTCTGATGTGATCTTGATTAGTTCTTGGCCTTCCAATTGCCTCTTGCTTACTTTCTCCTACCATTTAAGAGATTTGTTCTTTTGTCTATAAAATGCCTAGTAAGGTGCCATCCCAATGCTAATGTAATATCTATTATTGTAAGCAAACTCGATCAAATGCAAGTGCAAATCCCAACTACAACCAAATTCGGTCATACACATCCTCTCAAATTTCCCATCAGTCTGAGGATGGAATGTTGTGTTAATATCCAATCTAGTGCCCAATGCCTCCTATAATTTCCTCTAAAATTAAGATGTAAATTGTGTTCCTCGCTTAGAGACTATTAATACAGGTACCTTATGGAGACACATTATCTGGTAGATAAACATTTGCATGAGCTTGGACACTAATCAAGTGGTTTTTATGAATAATATATGGACTGACGTTGTTATCCTATCTATGATCACCAAAATTGAATCAAATCATATCCTTATATAGGGCAGGCCCACCATGAATCTATTGTGATCTTTTCCCATTTCCATTCAAGAATTGACAATAGCTAATAGGGTCTCTGATGCTCAATATTTATTTGATGGTAATTCAAGCACTTGAATACATATTTAGCCACATAATTTTAAATACTATACTACCAATAAATGTCTCTAATATTACGATACACCTTAGTGGAACCCTAATGTACATTATATATTGTATAATACGCTTCCTCTAAAATCTCCTCCTTAAAGTTTTCTACATCTGGATTACACAATCTACCATTCATCCTTAGTTAACCTCCACAATCTACCATTCATCCTTAGTTAACCTCCCCCATTGATCCCAAAATCTATGTGACATCTTTCTTTTACTTCATATATAAGTTTTTGAAGTAAAGGGTCTTGGCCTTGAGCAACCTTTATCCTATCCAACAATACCTACCGTACTTTGATGGTCACTAGTAGTAGTCCTGAATCAGAAATTTAAAATTGAGTGTCTTTGTAATGCTGGATTCTCTAACCCCTTTTGTATTGGTCTATACTTGGAGATACTACTGTATATTGATATATACATGGTTGTATATGAGTTCAAAAATTTATTTGAATCCTTTCGGTATAAATGCCAGTGATATATAATGTTATATGCCCTTACATGAACTTAGAGTTCATCAGTGCGAAATCTTAGAGATTTCTGACATATAAGCTTCTATATGTGAAAAATTGAGTCCATTGGATGGATATGGTCATGGTGGCCGAGTTCAATGTGTTCTAATGCCTTAGAAGTGATTAGACATGATTTATAGACTTATTGGACAATTAGAAAGCTTAATTGAAAAAGTTGATGTACATAAGGGCTTATTTGCAAATTGTTAAAAGTTAAGGGACTTAAAATGTAATTTTACAAAGTTAAGGGACTTAAAATGTAATTTTATAAAGTTAAGGTGATTAACTATAATTTTCAAAACTATGGGGACCAAAATCAATATAAAATTTTTGGTCATTCTCAAATTTTGGGCTTAATTACAAATTTAGGAAAAGTTTGGAGGATATAATGGTAATTTCGCCTAAGATAAGGGAAAAGGGGTAATTTCAACATGTTTAGTGAAAGTAGAGTCGACATTCTAGATTCTTCTTCCTTGTGTGGCCATGCACCCCACCATTAAATATTAAAAACCCTTTGTTTTAATTGAAAGAAAGGAGAAGAGAGGAGGAGAAGAACACCATTCGGCCAACACCAAATTTCTACCATTTTTTTTATTTTCCAACCTTTTAATCGGGACTCCACCTAAGGCTCAAACTCCACCTCTTTCTTAAAACAATCCACCTTGGCACGACACCTCTCTAACTAGTCAATCCCCAATATCACCTCGAAATCCTCGAGATTGACGAGAATAAGATCTGCCTCAACACATCACAGATCTTTATCTCACAGGCCATATATACTTCATCACAAGCCACTTGCTCTCCAATAGGAGTGACTACAATAAGAGGGGGATCTAACGGCTCCAGGGGATGACTAATATCCTCGGTGAAGGTCACACTAACAGAAGTCCTTTGCACGCTAGTGTCGATCAGAACTTTAGCGTCTCTACTGAGAACACACATAAAACCTTATGACACTATAGGTACATAACATGCATCACAATATAGCAATACAATATCAAATAAATGTTCATCTAAAAAATACCTATAATCATGTCCGGATTGGCTTAAATGTCCTCCTCCATCACTGCATAAATTCATGCTTGAGCTCGCGAAGTAAGACGTTGTTGACATGCTGGATGTGTACTACTGCCCACACTAGTCCTCTATATGGATCTAGAATACTGAGCACCTGCCATGATAGTCTCCCCTATATGTCTCACTAGTTGCACAGAGCTATCTCCCCTCTGTGTCTCACTGGCTACACAGAGCTATCTCCTGGACAATTTCTCCTTTTGTGCCTTGTCTCTCTACATTGAAAACACTTTCTCAGCTTTGTACAATTGCTTGAAAGTACATTTCTACAGTTTATACACTGTTCAAACCAGTATGATCGGGCTAAAGAAGCAGAGCTGGTAGTAGGGGCGGTGCGCTGACCTCCTAGTCGTGGTGACCATAAATTCAAAGTTGTAGCAAAAGAGTCAGTAAAATTTCAATCTTGTTTTTATGTTATTTATTTTTCCTAAAATCATATCATGTATGTATTAAAAAATGTTGATTTGGTTTTCATGCTTCCACTACGTTTTGATTTTGGAAAAAGTTTTTGAAATTTACCATTTAACCAAACCTAGTATGCTTTAGTTTTCAATCCAACAATAGAACATATTGAAATCAAATGTGTGTATACACATGTATGTACACTGACGTGTATATGATACTGTATACCTAAAAATATTTCATTTGAAGTTACAAAAACAACATATAACAAAAATGCAAATTCGATGTTATATAACCTAACGTATAACACACAGAAAAACTTAAATCCTACGATAAATCTAAAAAATAAACAAACTAATACAATTAAATCAAATAAAGTTATCATAATTATGTGGTTGCCAACCAAGTATCACTTGTTTAAATTCTTTAGCTCAATGTATCTATCATGATCTAATGTGACTTATTTAAATTCACATCCTCTATACTACCATCAAGTTCACGTCTAAGATATAATTTTAATCATTGATCATTCACTTTAAAGTTATCTTTGTGTGGATGAATTCCCTCGATTATGCGATAAGTAAATACTTTTTTTCATAATGAAGGGTTTAGACCATTTTGATTTAAGGTTACCTAGGAACAATCTTAGGCAAGAATTGTATCTTGATCTCCCTCCGTAAACTACTTGGACTATTTGATCCTCCCAACATGATATTTCTTAGTCCTTTCCTTATTAATTTTGGAGTTCTCATAGGACATCAATCGTTATTATACCAATTCATCAACTTGCAACTTTCTATTCCCACTTGCAAGTTAAAGATCAAAATTCATAAGCTTAATGGTCCAATATACCTTATGTTCTAATTCCACAAGTAAGTGACATGCTTTCCTATAGCAAGCCTATAAGGTGTAGTTTCAATCTGTATTTTGTGTGCCATTCTATAGGTTTATAGGGCATCTTCTAACTTAAATGACCAATCTCCCCTTTGGTACTCTATAGTCTTTTCCAAAATTTGTTTTAAATCCCTATTAGCTACCTCAATTTTGCCACTAGGTTAAAGATGAAATGGGGTGGCAACTCTAAAAGTGATTCTATACCTTTTAAATACCTTTTTGAATTGTGCATCATAAAAGTGTATGCCCCTATCACTTATAGTTGCTCAAGGTGTGCCAAAACGATACAATAGCTTTTTTAGGAATTCTACAACAACTGTAGAATCATTTGTGGGTAAAGCTTAAGCTCCCATCTATATTGTAACATAGTCAATGACTATTATAATGTATCCATATTACTAAACAAAGATGGAAATACTGTGAAATTGATGCCTTCTAATAATTCAAAAACAAGAATGAAATCTTGAGGCATCCCATCCTAACAAGAGATACTACTTGATCAGTAGCATCTATCATATAAAGCTACATACCTTTAGGCATCTTAAAAAATTAAAGACTAATAAAAAACCTAACTCAAGGATCTTCTGAGCTATCCTATTTGCACCATAGTTCCCTTCGGTAGGTCCAGTATGGCAATTTCCTAGGATCTTCCACCCTTCAGAGTAAGATACATATCTTCTCATTATTTGATCCACACAAATATGAGATAAATACAGTTCTTCCTAAAAAATTCCTTTCAATCAGTAAATAATTTCTTCTTTTGTTGATATGAAAGGCCTTTTAGTAAGATCTTAGCGATTAGATAGTTTGTAATATTTATAACCAAGGGGTTTTAAACTCATATACCCTCTCTAAATTGTAAAGATGCTCTTATGAGAATGAAACGCTAATGCCTTCTTCATTTAGCTCCTCCAAATCAAATTCCTGTAGCAATAAAATCCATCTGATTAATTTAGGTTTAGCTTCTAGTTTATTCAGCAAGTAACTTAATATAGAGTGGTTAGTACAAACCATTTTAGATAAGATCTAAATCTTTCAAACACGGAACAACTGCTAGTAATTCTTGCTTTGTCGTAGCTAGCATAATAAATTGGATGAAAATGATTATCCTTTCACTGCCTTAATATTACATCTCCTGCAAAATCATTTGTGTCAACTCTAAAGGTAAATTGTGATCTATTGCAACCATAATTGGGGCATTTTGTTAAATTTTATTTAAGAATGTTAAAGGCATCTAAACATTTTTTAAAAGTTAAAAGGCATATACTTCTCCAACAAATAGATTAAAGTCCCAACAAATTTAGAGAAGACCATAATAAACTTTCATATAACCTAAAAAAATTTTAATAGCCTGATAGCGCATTGTATTGCTAGTCAAAATAAAATAACTAAACTACTACTATAACAATGGTGAGTCTAGGTCGATCCTAAAAAGAGTGTGCGTAAAGTTGTTGAAATGAAATTAATCGGTCTTTAGGTTTTAGATTTAGAAAAAAAAAAGAAACCAAACTAATAAAATCAAAGTAAAGAAAACATGCGAAAATGATAAAAATGGGAAATTTGGTAGGGACCTAATTCTTTGGTTCAATCTCGTCCTACACCCTAATTAAGTATATTTCTTTGATTTGTTGTTCTTAAACCTCTCCTAGCAATTATTAATTGTGGGTTAATAATTAACCCAAAATTTTCCTTAGGTTTTGCTTAATCAAGATAAGATCGTTAATTAAACTTAACTACTGAATAACCTAGGATACGATCTCTAGATTTAATTAGGCAGTAGCATTATGAATTAGGAAAACCGATTAATCAAGGCATCAACCACATGTGATGCATCATTTAACCTAAATCATATTATCCATAATGATTACGAATCATTAGTTGCTGTACATGAATTTCAACATAACAATTTATATTAAAATTCTAGCAATGGGTTTGCAATTAAACGATTTAATAAACGCGTTAAAATCATCTTTTCACAATACCTAATGAGTTTATATGCAAATAACCTAATAATAACGAAAATCTATCTATCCACAAATTAATATAGGATAACACAATCAATTTCTAATAATAGAAAGAAATAATAAAACAATAAAAATACTTAACCTAGGTTGTCGGCGATAATGTCGCCTTTAAACTGGCCTTAGGAACTTAGCCTTCCATGGCTCTCCCAAGAAAAAGCTTCAGCACCCACAAAAATTGCCCCGGCTGAAGATCACCTTTCTATCTCACTTTGCTGCTGTTGCTCTATTCTATCTCTTCTACATTGTCCGACCTAAGCTACTCACTATTCACTAATTTGATGAATAAAACATGTAGATCATATTATTGTTCATGCCTCTCTTTCTATCACCCCTTCTTTACAACCCTTTTGCAGTGTTAAGCACTAGTGTTTAACACTAGCTTTCAAGTTCAACTCTAGCATTTAAAGTCTTGCATTAAATACATGCAACACTAGCATTGGTGTTTAATCCCATGCGTTAAATGCTAGCTTCCTTTTTCTTTGGGTTGTGCTGTTGTCATTTTGTCTTTGTTTTAATCCACCTGTATGCATGTCGTTTTGCCCTTCAACTCCTAGATGCTACAAGCATTTTGCTCTCTTGTTAGTTATTCATTTTTCTAGTAAGCACTTTAATTCTTCTTTGTTAGTTATTCATTTTTCTAGTAAGCACTTTAATTCTTCTTCTTTGTATTTTGATTTTTCTTATCTTTTAATTTTCTTCTTCTTGCTCCATAAAGAAAAGTGAAAATAAATCTTCGAAAAACGGCCCAAATGTAGTGCTTTTGACTCACTTTAATTTCTTTACTTCCAAATTGTACCATAAATCATATATAAATTAAAGTGAGAATCTTAAGCATCTTTGTATCATTAATAGGTAAGTGTAAATGATTAAATGTGTCAAGAATTAAACACATATCAATTTCCCCCACACTTAGCTTTTGGCCTTCGTCGGGCAAAATATCCAAATTAAGCCCATTGACCCAAAGCATTGACTTAATTCCCATATTTTCCAATACTATATAATCTAAACCAAAGATGAATGACTTTAAAAAATGATAGAAGGAATTCAACATTCAATGCTTCTATTTATGACCAATCAAGATTCAATACCTATAAAAACTAAGCAATCTAATGGTTGACTTGGAAAATGTGTTTTAAGTGAAAGATATCCATTGTTACTCTCAACACCATTCATGATCATGTCATTCCACAACTTTCCATATCATTTCATTTCTCCACCACTAATGTTCAAATGCAAAATTATGAATCAAAGGACTTTTCAAGACAATAATATGGGTTAAGGTAAGGTGAGATGCATTTGGGTCAAGTAACTTGAAAGCCATTAAGCTAGTGAAACAAAACAACACTCAATGTGACATCAAGTGCACAAGTTAACACTTATAAAAACTGGGTACCATTAGCTATGGCCAATGCAACATTTATATTCCACAACTCATTTCAGTTCTCACACATAAACCACATGAAGCACGACCAAACCAAAAGGATCACTCATACAATTTTTGCTAACAATACAATGAAACCAAAATAAGTGAACCTCCCAAGACAACTTCTACCTCATATCCAATATACTCAAATAACCCTTTCATGACAACTTTAGGAGAATGCATTAATCATAAACAACTTTTCAACAGATATGCACTTGCTCCTAGATATATTTATTTAAACATTTTTTCTTTTTTTTCTTTTCTTTTCTTGTATTTTTCTCTTTTCTTTATTTCTTTTCCTTTATTTCCTTTTTCTTTTTCTTTTTTTAAAACATTAATAGAAACTACATTAATATGGGAATTTCAATTACAAAACATCGTAACATCATATCAGTCCTACATAGATGGACACCCTCACACTTAGAATTTTTTACATTCACAAACCCAACGATCACAAATGTTCCACTAGCTTTATTTCTTGGGTAAGACATTTGGTTAAGTATAAAGCATATAATATGGTTGACACAAAAAGAAAGGTATAAAGCTTAAAGGGGGTTAATAAGGAAAAAATAATGTCAACAGGGTAGGCTATTTAGCTAATGTAGTTCGGAAAAACAAAGAATGCCTAATTATTTCCATGTTAATGCATGTGATAAAAATGTGGTCTCGAATAGAAATTCAAGGCAAAATTAAGATCTACATGTCATGAAGGTCACATATTATCAAAAAACAAAGAGACTGATATGAATAAGTCAGTCAATTCATACTCTCATCATGACTATATAATCCCAAAAGCAACAGAAAATGAGGAAATGTTTGTTTTATTTGTTTTATTCTTTCTCTTATTTTGATTGAAAACTTAAAACAAGCAAGAAATAAGCCAACAAAGAACACACATACATATAAAAAGAAATGCGAAAATGTAAAGAAAGGAAATTTATTGCCTTTGGGTTGCCCTCCAAGAAGCACCTTGGTTAAGGGTCGCTGGCTCGACTCTATGTTTTCCTCATGTGACAAAATTATGATCTTCTCGTATTATAGTTAGTGCCACTTCCATGCTTAGTTGATCATCGTCCCTATTCAACATCATCCCTATCCTCAGATTCTCAATCTCGACTGAGTTTATACATTCCAGAAATATTTTGAAAATCTCATTGCCTTTTTCTTCTTCATTTAATTCCTCTAACCTGCTAGGTAAAGGTAAAGAGTCAGTCTCAACAATAATTATCAACTCAGTTTTTACCTCTGAACTAAAAGATATAGATTTTACTTTTGGGTGGAAAATGATATAGAGTAGGGTTGTTGAGTTTGTTGTATGGTTTTAGGATGGAAGGATGTGTTGTACATTCCTTTGAACTCTTTTGTTGGTTAAGAGATTTCGGTCTCGAAATCTCTAGACTGTACATATCTTCTATTAATTGTATAAAAGTCTTCTGATTTATCAAAAAAAAGATATAGATTTTTCTACCTCGAGCTCCTTCTCAACTTCTTCGAAACAAGCCATTCGTTGAGGATTGACCTTAAAATTCTCAAGCTCCTCATCAATATGTAAGGTTTTCGCACTAATGTCCATTAGGTATCCCTCGGGTTGATATAACTACTCCTCTTCCATTTGTGATTCTAGGTAGTCGATCCTCGCTGCCATCTTACCCATTTGGCTTGCCATGTTTTGGTTTCTAGATATTATGTGCCTCATTTCCTACTGGAACTATTGCAATTGTTGTTGTAGGCTCTGTTGAAATTAGAGATTATTAGCAATCACAATATTCATCAATTCTTCCAGAGATGTACCTGAGTTTTGATAAGAAGCTTGTGGTCCACATAGGAATTGTTGTATGTCCCTCAAACTATCATGGAAGTAATTCTGATGATTATCCCATTCATAACATAAGTTAGGTTGATTAGTCCAAACGTCGTTGTAGGATTGAGAATATGAGTTATAAAAGAAATTACTTCCGTTCATGAAATATTTTTAAATTTTGTTCACAAGCACGAAATAGAAAAATGAAAGGATCATGAAATAACTGAAACACCGCACTCCCCAGCATCGACACCAAATTTGACAGCCCGTCATAATGCTAGTCAAAATAAAATAACTAGACTACTACTATAGCAATGGTGAGTCTAGGTCGATCCCACAGAGAGAGTGTATAAAGTTATTGAAATGAAATTAATCGACGTTTAGGTTTGGCGGGGTTTTGGATTTAGAAAATAAAATGAAACTAGACTAATAAAAACAAATTAAACAAAACAAGCAAAAGATGATAAAAATAGAAAATTAAGTAGGGACCCAATTCTTTGGTCCAACTTGGCCTATACCCTAATTAAGTATATTTCTTTGATTTGTTGTTCTTAAACCTCTCCTAATAACTTTTGATCTTGGGTTAATAATTAATCTGAGTTTTCCTTTAGGTTTTTTTTAATCAAGATACAATCATTAATTAGACCTAACTACTAATTAATCTAGGATATGATCTCTAGATTTAATTAGACAGTAGCATTACAAATTAGGAAAATCGATTAATCAAGGCAACAACCACATACGATGTGTCATTTAACCTAGGTCATGTTATCCCTAATGA
>JAOTAZ010090233.1:0-11619 GCA_025629785.1 Erythroxylum oxycarpum | reverse complement strand
TAGGGACATCATACTGTGCAGCAACTGATTGGTGTCCTCTTTTGGTTGCACCGTCAAGGCATGTTGGTCGAGAAACTAGTTGTTTGACGATCCAGCTCTACTTCCTTGTTGAAATCTGTTTGGTGCTCTTCCTTCATCATTTCTCTAACTAAATCTCGGATGAGCTTTCCATCCCTCATTGTACGTGTTGGAGTACGGATCCTATTTCAGATTCTGCCTTTCGGGATAAACCGCTGAAACTTCCTCTTATCGTCTCGGGCAAACGCTTGAAATATGCATTACTGACCCACAAGTTTCACAACTGGGTGCGGTAAGATCTGTTGAAGGAGCAGAACGATGCACATTTAAATTCTTGAGTTCGACAGTTATGAAAGACAGCTGCGAGGTTATTCTATTTTCTAAGGAATCCACCTTCGATTATAAACTCTCAATTCGTTTAGTTTGAGCTGTTGAGGATCCCACTTCGTGCACTCTAAAATCGCGGACACTATATTGCTGATGATTAAGAGTCATTCTCTTAATTAGTGCCCGAGCTTCTATTGCGGTGAGTTCTATCAAAGATTCTCCCGAAGCTGCATCCAACATTCCCTTTTCCTGATTTTTGACCCCATCATAGAAATATTGTACCAATTTCTCGTCCGAAATTTGATGATGAGGGCACCTCGATAGAAGGCCTTGGAAATGGTTCCAAAAATCATATAAGGACTCATCATATTCTTGTTTTGTTGAATATATCTCCTTCCTCATTGATGATATCCTAGAGGCGGGAAAATATTTTTCCAGAAAAGCTTTTCTCAAATTGGCCCAACTGTGGTAAGCATTGGCCACATGCCTCGGGAGGCTCATGTACCACTCCCGTGCCTTACCTTCTAGTGATAGATGAAAAACTTTCCAAAGCACTTGATCCAAATGTGCTCCTATGGGTTTCATACTTTGGCAAATCATTGTTAGCGCTTGTAGGTGCATGTATGGATCCTCTCCTAACAAACCGTGAAATTTGGGGAGGAAGTTGATCAGCAATCCTTTAACTTCGAAATTCATATCGAAGTTAGGGCAAACCGCAGTGAAGGGATCGTAGTGAACATCTGATTTTGTGGCTTCCCTAATTGTCCTACGTCTCTGGCTTCCGTTGTTATCTCCTACTCTCTCCTGTTCAGCATTTAATCCTTGATCTCCATTCCTAGGTTGGTGAACAGAAAAATCCTGATGTTTGGCCATGTTATCAATCTGCTCAATTGCCCTAAGTCTCTCTTGTTCTTTTCTCTCTTTCCTAAGCTTCCTAAGATGTCTTTCTATCTCAGGTTGAAACTGAACTAGCCTAGGTCTTCTGGGCATACACAATAACAAATCACAAGGCAGAACAAAGTATAAAGCTTTTAGCAAAATTGACTCACAAATTCACACAATCAAGCAAAAAGTGGAGTGTGATAGGTGTGAGTGTATGCAAGTATGGATGTATGCATGTATGAATGTGTGTAAAAATTGTTATGAAAAGTATGAAGTATGAAAAGTAAAAGTATGATTGTATGCTTGTGAAAAAGAAATTAAACCTATACTATTAACAAGTATGAAATTAAGCTATGAAAACGCAATGCAAAGACAAAAAAAACGACTCTGGCTAACCTATGAAAAACCAATTTCTTGGTTCCCCAACAACGGCGTCATTTTGATCGCGGCTCGTCGTTCAATCCTAAGATCGACCTTGGAAACTGGTCAAAAACAATTTTCCAAGATTGCAGTATAAGCTGAACCTCCGGTCGTCTCACTTTTTGGAACCAATGGAAAATGGTTTAAAGCTAGCCTGAAGTTGAAAACATGCAATTTAAGCTGATAAAAAGGGGTTTTTGTGTATTGATTAAAACTAATGGAAGTAATCAAAATTGAAGAAAAATGTATAAAAGAATATTTTTCGATTTTTGGGATTTTGAAACAAATTAAATTAAATTGATGATCAAATGATAGAAACCCCTCTTGAAAATGTGCTTAGGCTATCACAGTTTGAAATAAATTTTCGGGGGTAGAATCCACTCAGTTCTGAAAAATCAACCTTAAGGAACCCCTTAAGTCCAAGGAATTAATTAAAAGACCATTTAATTAAAGCCTTGTTAAAAACCCTAGTGTGTGAAATAAACCTGTTCATGCAATTGGTCATCAGCTCAAACATAATCAATCATATCAAACACAACCATGAAGATAATTATGATTAATGCAATCACTGAAAACATATATGAGACCTCATATATTTAAGCACAAAAGTTCTACACGAACAGAATCCAAGTCACATAATATTGTTCAACACATGATTAAACCCTAATCATGCTAATCTAATTATACTACTGTAATCTGTAACTAGAGTTTTACAATAATAAAATTAAATTTCAGACAATATTAGACTACTCCCCTTTGAAGCCCGTGAACTCAAGTCATCGCTACATCTCCAAAAGGATTGGGAACCTAGCCAAGTATAGCTCCGGCGATGTCCATCACTGCTAGAATCCCAACGCTAACCATGGCTCCAAAGACTGACGGCGAAAGTAGTAGTGGTGAAGTGTCCGTCGATGGATGACGATGATCTGAGATGAATGATGAAAGCTCTAATGTGGAGTCGTCTCTAATGGCGCCCGAATGACAGTGTGTGTGTGTGAATGAGTCGGTGAATGTGTCGGTGTGTTGGTGTCTGCTGTGCGTGGTGTATATTTTTTCCCTCCTCATGACCTAATTCGGTAAGTTATTTAAAGGCATGAGGTGGGCTAGGTCAGAGCAGTGAGAGAAATTGCCATAAATAGTTCGGGTATTCGACTCCTCGTCGCGACGTGTGAATTAATTCTCGTTGCGACTTGTGTTCTGGCTTGCTCACCGCGATGTATCAATTTGTTGACATCGCGACGTGTGGTTGTCTGTTGAGACATCGCGACGTGTAATGTGACATACGTCGCGACGTGCGGCTCTGCTCTGCTGGATGCGTCGTGACGTGCGGGAAGGCTCACGACCTGTTGACTTCATGGCTTGGTTGACTCCTTAATGTTCCTACAATCAAATCACAATTTGCAGTATCAATTGTCCTTGGAAAAATTATGATGCAATTAATATCAATTTGTGACAATTTTACTAACAAATTGCAAACAATATGAGTTCAACATAAGGAACTAATTTAAGCACAAAAATCGCAATTAGGAGTCAAATAACACTTTAACAACTATGAAAATGGAGCCAATTAATAATGTAAACTTGGGGTCAATCAGTCACACTGCATTACCAACTCTCGGGTGTTAATTTATTTATTCGTGTTTAATTTTTCTGCTTTTCTTGTGTTGAAAAATTAACAGTTGCTGACACAATTACTTTATATCAAGCAACTGACAGATACAGTTCAAAGTAACTATGGTTGAACTAGATTTTTGTGAAACCACATCCTTGAGATTTCTCAATTGGTATCAGAGTGGGTCACCGAATCAAAACTTGGTACGTCAAGTTGGTACAGATCTGTGTTTCGCAGTTATGGCTACAAGAGAAGGGCATCAATTATCAGGTCATCGTTACCAGATGGTTTAAATTATCCTACTTGGAAATTGCGAATGAGAATATTCATTCAGGCATAAGAAATCAAAGCATCAAATTCGCTTTTAAATGATTGGACAAATCCAATGACAATTAATGCTGAGACATATTTATTTGATCCTTTTTTCTTATGTTGAATTCTAGAAAGAACTCGCTGAACCTGCATTGAAGGTAACACTTAATGTTCTTAAATCTTGTTTAAAAGTGCGTTATCTCAAGATATTGGTTTTGTTTGGTCCGAGCTGCGAACCTGGGCCCAACACAGCGAACTACCACCTGCAACCCAGGGTCCAGGGGAAACAGGCCCAGCTTTTAAACAACAACGAAACCTTGAGGTCTTGGGTTCGAGTCGTGGCCTCACCCAAGACCAAAGAGGACAATACCAATTTATGGGGGTTGCAGGGGGTTATGGCTGGGCCTGTTTCCCCTGGATCCTGGGTCGCAGGTGGTAGTTCGCTAGGCTGGGCCCAGGTTCACAGCTGGGACCCAACAGGTTTTGACATCTTCAGTGGCTTCAGTTGCATTCAGTGGAAGACCACTCATCCCAGACACTGTGCTTGATGAGACTTCGTTCTCGAATCCACTTATACTTGAACAGATGAAGGTGTTCATCCATTTCTTTTTTTTTGAAAGGTCAAGGAAACTTCCATTAACCATATAAATGAGTTAAACAAGGTAGGATAGACACCCAAACTTTCCAACGGGAGAAATTGCAAGGCACTCTTGCAAGTTCATTAGCTCCCACATTTCCTCGTCAAGTAATCAAAACAACAGAAATATTAGAATTACTTTCCAACATTAATTGGCAATCTTTAATAATTCCCCCAAACTCCGAATGATCCTCTTGGTGTGATTTAATGGCTAGCACTATAAGTTAAGAATCAGTAAAGATACTCCCCAAGTGTTGCATGTTGTTAACTATCCAAATAAGAGTCTGTCGAACCACTAAGGCCTCCGTCACTAATGCCGAATTAGTTTTGATATTTCTGCAAATTTCTAGTAATGGTACCATCTCGGAGAGCCCTTGGCAGAGGATGCTGTTTGGAAATTCACAAAACAAAATTAGATCGATTTGGTAACAATACACCCATCTTATGTGATTGGTCCTTTGTTACAGCCAACACTTAATGCCACAGTGGAGGTAATCCTGAACCTCGTAAATGGTACACAAAATTCATCAGGTTTTGTTTCCTGATGCTGACGGAGTTTCCATTTAGAGCTACTTACCAGTTTAGACCAATTTTTAATGCAAGAGGTCAAGCATATCCAGATGGATATTACCATTCAGTGGACGTAAGAGACATTGCAGATGTTCATGTTCAGGTTTTTGAGATTTGTTCAACTTCTAGGAGATACTGTTTTAATGGAAGTAGTGTGCAGTTCTCAGAAGTGATGGGCATTTTTCACCGGCATTATCCAAGCTTGAAACTTTATGAAGAGTAAGTAAATGAGAATTTTCATTTTTGAGTTGATAAGAAGGATATATTATTACCATATAAGTCGTTAATTTCTGGCAGAACCTACGAAAACAAATACTTACTAAAAACAACATTATCAGATTAGAAAGTAAAAATTCTAGGCGTTAGTTTCACTCCTCTTGAGGTGACCTTGGAGGACACAATGGAATGTTTGAAGGAGAAAGGCTTCCTCAACAAATGATATATCTTGTATCTTAATTTCTTAACATGTTCTCAGAACAAGTTCTTCTCTCAAACTTTATTCCAGATCTTTAAAATTATATAAATATCATCTAATTCATTCTTCTGAGAATCGTCCCTAACCCTTCGAAGAAGTGCATCGACCAGGAGGTTGCTTGTACTCTTTCGTTTTAAAGAACATTGAAAGAACAAGATGATGACCAGGAAACATAAGAAATGAGATTAAACAAAGTACCGAAAAAAGCATAATACAACTAGCTAATCAGTTTCTTTGCAAAAAACCAAACAACGCTGAACAAAAATTCCATCCTAACGTAGCGTTTTAAATATTGTGAGACCTACCTTCATTTTAAAAATTCCACGTAATCAAATGATGGGTCTCCCTTCTATTTTTTTAAAAAAATTCAAAGTCAGAATTTTTTTCCATGTCAACAGTTAATTGACGGTGGCTTAACACCATTAATTGTTCGGGTTTTTTCTTGATTGTTTTGCTCTTTTGGTCCATTTCTATGAGATAATGTACCTATCTTTTGGCATGGGTCACAAATTTTACAAAGCACATAATCATCTCTAAATAAGATCTCCCAATATCATTATCCAAAACTTTTCTATCAGTTCCGTTAGGACCAAAATGATAACCCTAAGCATAATTGTGACAAAAGCTAAGACAAAATGTTGTTCATTCTCCAGCACACAATGTCTTATAATTTGATAAGAGCAAAACTTTCATAAGTATGCTTTATCGCAAACATATTATTTTGCCTCACTTCTTATCTTTTGCTTCCTAGATTTACTAATGTAATAAGGTAAGGTTCTAGTAATTAAATAATTAACAAAGTCTGCATACCATGAAACCATAGAACAATTGCTTATCAGGAAAAGTTTCAAAAATAGATAAAATATCTTCATCTTTTACCAACCTACTGAAGTGGTTTGCTACTAAAATTTCTGCTCCTTTTAGAATTATTGTCAAATAAAACTCTTAAGGTAGTACAATCCATCGTATCAACCTCGATTTGGACTCCTTCTTTGACAAAAGGTATTTCAAAGCTATATGATCAGAATAAAGAATAGCGGTAGAGCCAAACAAATAAAATCTAAATTTATTGAAAGCAAAAACAATTGCTAAAAGCTCTTTTTCAGTTGTAGAATAATTGCACTGTGTGGCATCTAATGTTCTCGAAGCATAATAGATAACATGACTTTATT
The DNA here is from genome assembly GCA_025629785.1 of Erythroxylum oxycarpum. Taxonomy (NCBI): domain Eukaryota; kingdom Viridiplantae; phylum Streptophyta; class Magnoliopsida; order Malpighiales; family Erythroxylaceae; genus Erythroxylum; species Erythroxylum oxycarpum. The sequence continues at coordinate 5,194 of JAOTAZ010090233.1, read as the reverse complement.
TCCCAATCCTTTGGCCTAAAACAACTCCCATTGCATAATTGCTAGCATCGCACATGATGTCGAAAGGAAGATCCTAATTTGGTGGCTGAATAGTAGGCATACTTGTTAATAATGCCTTGAGTTTGTTAAAAGCTTTCTTCCAGTTCTTTCCAATTTCAAATGGAACATCTTTTTGTAGAAATATTGATAATGGTATAGCAATCTTAGAAAAATCTTTAATAAAACTATGATAAAATTTGATATGTTCAAGAAAAGATCAAATTTCTCTAACATTTGTACGAAAAGTAAGTTCACAATTAAACCAATTTTGTATTATCAACTTCTATGCCCTTGGATTAAATCACACGTCCCAAAACAATGCTTCAATCTACCATAAAATGACATTTTTCATAATTCAACACCAAATTCATTTCAATGTATCTTTTGAGAACATTAGATAAATGATTTAAACAATTATCAAATAAATCTCCATAAATAGTGAAATCATCCATGAATACTTCAATGCAATTCTCAATATACTCAAAAAATATACACATCATACATCTTTGAAATGTACCTGGAGCATTACAAAGACCAAATGGCATTTGCCTAAAGGCATATGTTCCAAAAGGACATTTAAAGGTAGTCTTTTCTTGATCTTCTTGAGCAATTGATATTTAATAGTAACTTGAAAAACCATTCAAAAAGTAAAAACATGACTTACCCGCAAATCTTTCTAACATTTTATCTATAAAAGGTAATGAGAAATGGTCCTTTCTAGTGGCTAAGTTAAGCTTTCTAAAGTTTATGCACATTTGTCACCTATTTTGTACCCTTATTAGAACTAACTCATCATTTTGGTTTCGTATCACTATCATGCTAGTTTTCTTAGGCACAACATGCACTGGGCTCACGCATTCACTATATGTGATTGGATAGATTATACCTACATGAAAAAATGTTAGAATCTCTTTTATTACCACATCTTTTATTATTGGATTGACTCTTCTTTAGGGTTCTTGTATTGGTTTAGCATTCTTGTCTAAAAGAATCCTGCGTATCCAAATTGTCAGGCTAATGCCTTTTGTATCCACTAAAGTCCAACCAATTGCAGTTTTATACTCCTTAAGTAGTGTTAGTGTTACTAGTTTTTCCTCTTACCCTGTAGACAATCTTTTTGAGATGATCGCAGGTAATGACTCTCTATCACCTAAATAGACATATAGCTAATTAGGTAAAAGTCTTCAATTATATCTTTGGAGCTTACAAAAAAGAAGGTAACATTTTCATGTGACTTATAATAAGTTCTTCATTTAAAGTTTTCAAATTTAATGGCATTGCTGATAACGATTTTATAACTTCGCAAGTTTCATCAACTCGCTCGTTTACTTCCAGTTTAGCTTTAAACTCCAACTTATCATCAACTCTTTTTTCTTTAAAAAAATCCTACACAAATGAATCAACAATATCCACATGACAAATGGATTGAAAATCATTAGGGCACTTCATTGCTTTAAAAATATTGAACTTCACTATCTCTCCATCAAACTCAATAGAAAGAGTACTCTCATCCACACCAGTTTTTAAATCTTTGCCATCTTCATAAATGACCTTCCCAATAAAATTGAAGATGAATGTTCAACACTATCTCCATCCATCTTCAAGATGTAAAAATTTATTGGGAGTACCAAACCATTATCATAGACTAAAATATCCTCGGATTGCACATCTTCATCTTCCTCATGGAACACTCTTCTAGGAACTTTGGAGTTTGTCGTGGATTGGATGTCATCCAACCTAGCATTCAACCTCTGGAATTGATCTTACACAGCCTTCATAAAGACTTTAAGATCTTGCTCAGGTGATTCGTCTTCTTGATACATGTTTATGAACTGTAAAATGTTAATCAACAAAAAGCAATATGGACCTCACCACTCAACCTCACGTGTATACACTCAACAGATGTCAAACAACTCGTGTTTCACACAAAAATTGGCTTTTTCTATAATGTAAACACTCTTGCCTTTTACCACTCAACTTGCTTTCTAGAGTATCCTTATTCGAAACAAGACACAATCAAATAGAAGCAATCAAACCAAGTGGCAGCCAAGACTAGAATCCCAAGATAAAATTCTCAAAGACTCCAAAAGGGGAAACAGAATGTGAAAAATAGTATAAGGAATGAAATAAAGGAAGTGATTATCTCAAGGAAAGTCAAACTTGAAGCTAAGGAAAGACGAATAAGGCAAGAAATGAAATAGGAAACTAAAGGCAAAATAGGAAAGTAATTGAAATAAGAAAGTGAAGCAAATAGGAAAGTGATCAAATTCCAAGCAATACAAGATAGGAATGTGCTTGCAATTAAAGTTCAAGCAATAGGAAAGATGTTGTCTTTATTTGATTGCGATTAGGAAAGTAACAAACATGGACTCCACTTCTCTAGAAATTGCAACACACACTTTGATGATTTTCTTCCTTTTTTTCTTTTTTTTCGATTTTCTTTTTTTCTTTTTTTGATGATTTCTTTTTTCTCTTTTTCACGATTTTCTTTTTTTTCATGATTTTCTTTTTTTTTACTTATATTTTTTTCTCAGATAATTTCAAGCTCACAATAACAAATATGGAAGGAAAGCAATTTTCAGAGGCTAGATGCTCTCAAATTTCGTCTTAATGTAACTTGCTCCATAAAACTTGGAATTGAATGATTTCAAAACGAGGAGAAAGAAGAGATTCTGAACTTGAAGAAACACCTATTATTTAGCCAAAAACTCAAACAAAAAGTGAACGAAACAATGGATGAAAAACGGACAAAGAAGAAGAACGAAAATAAGCAACAAAAGGATAGTTATTTGAAATCAAGCAACCAAAGGTCTCTGATACCAAATGATGGGATGTAGCACTCCACTCCCGCAAGACCCAAACCTGAGATTGTGGGTGATATCCGAGTCCGTGACCCGCGAGGGTGGCATGCTAGAGCACCCAATTAGATAAAACTCAGTACAAAAATTTTTCTTTTGAAACCACTATCACAAATTTAATATACGGAAGTCAGTAATCAATTTGGGCCCACTTTCATGCATAAACATTGTCCATCTAGACATTACAATCAATAGAATTTCAATAGCCCAATTGGGACCCACTATAATTACAAAACACTATTTTACAGAAATTGCGGAATACAAATTCCCACAAAATCATAAAATACAAAATACTGACGCAAACTGATCTCGACCTCTATCTTTCACTTGCATGTAGTAGGTATACTCCCGATTGTCTAACAGAGTACTCTTTAAAGCCTGAAAAATAATTGCAAATTTTGGCTGATTTTTGTGAACTCAATGAGTGACCATCATTGAAGGCTTACCTAAATCACATAACACATAATTCACATCATTACATATTTTACACGTCTCATTCCATTCAATTTAATCACTCATTTTATGCATATGCAGTGCATATGAGACCCACTTTCCATTTGTTATTTTATTGTGACTGAGTGCCTAAATTGTCCCATATAGGACTCATTAATAACTGTCCCATATAGGGCTCATTATACGTTGAGCTTGAGGTTCTGAATCACTTTTGAGCTCGAAGCTCATTTTCACTCGTTGAGCTTTATGCTCTGATCGTTGGCTACTCTGGTAACAACTACCATTATATTTCATGCATTCATGAAATGGAATGCATCACTCACATTTGCATAAACTCATTCATTCCCATATCATCGGACCTTAGTCCAGCATTCAACATTACATTGCTATTCATATGTAAATGCACACTCAGAACACCTTTAAAAAGCACATTAAGTACACTTAGTTCATCCAATTCACATTCAAGTAGCACTTCAATATCCAAATCAAACATCATAATCATCGACCCTCCTGTCCGGAAACCAACACAGTCAATCACATTCAGTAGTTAATTAATACAAAATGAAACAAACCAAACAATAAAGTGAGACAATCTCGGTCTACTCACAATACGCTCCAAACTAGCATTTGCTTCCAATTTCTTGAAACACCGGAATGCGGACATTAACATGCATAACCCATTTGTGCAATACACATATTGCACACACATTAATAATTTTGCACAATTATAAGCATTCATTTATACACATGTGTATATATGGAACATGTACGATGCATGTTCATGACAACCTCGGGTATATTATCAATTTTCCCACTTTATCACATTATCATTTTTTCCGTATCAATTGTTTCCATAACAACTCATTTCTCGTTCATTTCCACTAGATACACTTTACTTCTTTTTCTGAATCACAACATTAATCATATGGACCATTTCATCTCCCTTAAACACATGTCTTTGGTACTTTAATACCAACAATTTACTCATTAATGTTATTCCATCATTACATGATCACACATCATCAAAACTCTCATTTCTTCTTATAAATTCTCCAAAATTCCAGACCTTCAGGTCCACTGCTCACGTTCAATTAGAAATTGAAATTGACATAATTTGGTCATACTTTCTCCTAGAAAAGTGTTCCCTTATGTCTTATCTTTCCAATGACACTAAAATCACTCAATTCGGTTCAGTAATTTGGAAGCTATGCCTTAAAAATTTTCATACTGTTCTTAATCAAAAAAAAATTAAACATTTTTAGACTGTTCTTAATTAAAAACAGTTTACTATATACAACTTCCATGTAGAAATTGAACACATTAGAGATTAAATCAAGATTCGACTTCTTCATATGATTTGTAACCCTATTTTCTAATTACTCAAAATCAATAATCATCTCAAATGGAATCCTACAGGCCAAAATATCACCAAAATATTGAAGCATGTTCAGTGAAAATATCTAACTCATACACTTCCCATTGATCCCCTCACTTAGATTCAATCAATCTTTTTCAAATCGAAACCAAAAGCTATACATTTTTGTGGAGAGATAGAGGAACGTGTTAGGAATCCAATGCTTCAAAAATCAGGCCATTTTGAGGTCGGATAAAAAAGTTATGGCCAAAATAGTAAAACATCTTTAAGCTAGAAGAGGACCTGCGGACTTGCGGTCGGGACGCTGCGTGAGTCTTCGGCATCACGATTGCGATTTTCGGCCTCTTCTGCTGTTTTCTTTTCTCTAGACCTGTTTAGTAAAATAGGCATACCTTTTGCTACAAATATCGGATTAAGGTGATTCAAAAACTATTTTGAAGAAGACTTCTAGACCTACAACTTCTATGAA
>JAOTAZ010090228.1:0-11620 GCA_025629785.1 Erythroxylum oxycarpum | reverse complement strand
AACCACCACTTTTGTTTCCAAATCTTTCCTTATCACAACTCATACCAAGATCACTCTTTCAACTCCCTCTACTTCTCTTTTTTTTTGGTAAATCAGTAAAATAGTAATTAATAAAAAATTAAAGGTTTATGTACAAAGGTAGAGATTGTGATAATACCAATCTCCTACCACCAAAGAAAGCAATCCACTTAAAACGAACACAAAACTAACAAGTTAATCCCTGAATAATGGCAACAACTCAAAAGATAAAAACACTTGTTGTTACAACTTCAAATAGAAGTCAGCTAGTGCACAAATCCATACCCCATTATATGTAATAGGTCGTGAAAACCCTTCTAACAAATTAACTCTGTTGACATCCTTCCATCTCTGTGCGACCTTTCAACTTGATGCTGGTACTCCAAGTCCAAGTGTAGTCTGATTCCTTCCAAAGGGAGAGTCTTCTGATATTGTAAACAGCTCAAATCCCTGGTCTGTTGTCACTTAACTGGATATGCTACTGCTCCTCCTATTCGAAGTAGTGTTGTCTCCTTTTTAGCTCACTAGTGGTTGAATGGAATCCCACGGCTGTGAAATAGGTCCTGATGTTGTAAAGTGTTGTTTTGCTGTGCTGAGCTGCAAGGATAGCAGTTGCTGCCTCCAAATGTCAAGAGAACTAAAATTTCTTAAAACAAAACTCAAGAAAAAGTGACTGAAAAAAGAAGGACTCTCCTTCCTTTACCTTACCTCGGTGTTTGCTCTAAGGTGCTCCTGAACTATGGTAAGCACTCTTGCTTTCAGTCCATCCACTCCCATTGCTTCATCTAGAAAGGTCCTCACGTTCCTTTCTTTCCAAAGGGAATATACTATTACTAAAAGGAGAAGTGGGAAAACATGGGTAGAGATGGCTCTGGAATGTTGAGGTTGGTTCAACCAAGAAGGTACTGTGTGGAGGGTAAGCTGTGGAGGGAGGTTTTGATGGAAGTGGGTAAGGCAGTAATCCCAAACTGAGTTTGAGAAAGGGCATGCAAAGAAGAGATGATCAATGGATTCATTGTCATTGAGGCATAGGGAGCAATGATTGGGAGTAAAAAGGAAAGGAAGATGGTCTTTAGTTTACAACTTACCACAAAAGGCCAACCAAAGGATGAAGGAGCATCTAGGACTATTCCTTTTAAACCAAACCAAAGAATGCCAAGGGGTGGAAGGTAAAGGAGGTCTTAAAATATTATAATCTGAAAAATTAGTGTACATATGCCGGTTCCCCGACCCATCATGCCACTCCAAACTATCCTGTTGAGAGATATTAGGATAATAAGGAGGGATGTCCAAGTGGCCCAGTGTAGCAGCTACTAACTCTTACCACCGCCACCTATTGTTCTTGATCACCTCAGAAACAGTAGCATTAAAATTTAGGTCAGATCCATTTATGGCCCGCGGAGTAGAGAAATGCTGGAGAATTCCTCTAGGATGCCAAGGGTCCCGCCAAAAATAAGTAGAAGCTCTATTACCAATCCTAATTCAAAAATAGTTCCCTAATTTATCCCTATCTGCTAAAAGTTTTCTCCATCTCCACGAACTATTGCTATTGGGACAGATACTCCAAAAATTCCCCCACCTCAGAATAACAGAATGGACCCACTTTACCCAGAGTGCTTCTAGGTTATAAAACAAAATCCAAATCCGATTGCTAAGCAGCACATTATTCCAAGTAGCTAGATGTTTAATCCCTAGACCACCTTCCTTTTTAGTACGATAGACATAAGCCCATTTAACCTTAGTATGGGAATGGGAGGATCCTTGCCCTGACTAAAGGAAGTTCATAAGTTTAGCCTCTATGTCCTTTAAAATAGAAGAAGGAAGAATAAACATGGAAGACCAGTAGACCTGAAACGAAGAAAGAACCGAGATAATCAATTGCAGCCTACCAGCATAGGAAAGGGTTTTGTTTGTCCACTTACTAATCCTAGCTTCAATCTTGTCTAACAGGGGAGTACAATCCCTTTTGGACAACCTCCCTGTGATGAGGGGAACCCCTAAGTAAGTAATAGGAAGACTACCTCTCTTAAGCCCAGACATCAATTCAATTTGAGAAGTCAAAGTTACCAACTCTGGGGATAAGAAAAAATGACTCTTATTGAGGTTCATTTCCAGACCAGAGAATTGAAAAAGGGTCCTAAGATAGCTAAGCAAAGAATGAACATAATTCAAATCAGCATGGCAAAAAAGCATAAGATCATCAGCAAAAAGTAGGTGGGATATGTGTAGGGACTTACACCTCTAATGGTATTGGTATGCCAGATTACCCTCTAAATTCTTATTCAACCCTCTAAATTCTTATTCAACCACCTAGACAGGACTTCCATACATAAGATGAAGAGGAAAGGAGATAAAGGGTCCCCTTGCTGAAGACCAGATTTTCCTTTGAAGAAAGTGGAAGGGGTTCCATCAATGAGGATGGCATAAGAAGGGGTTGAGATACATTCTTTGATCCAAGTAATGAATTGCCCAGGAAACCCCGTAGAAACAAGAACATTGAGAAGAAACTCCCAATGAATGGTGTCATAGGCTTTATGGAGGTCTATTTTGAAAGCACAACGCTTGTGGTTATTAGAAAGATGATAATTCCTAAGGATTTCTTGGGCCAACAAAACATTGTCACCTATACGACGATTTTTAACAAAGGCACTTTGATTAGGACTGGCAATATGGGGAAGAGATTCTCTAAGCCGGGTGGCTAAGATCTTAGCAATGACCTTATAAAGGAAATTGCAACAAGAAATGAGTTTATAATCCTGCACTATGGTAGGTTGAGCTTTCTTGGGAATAAGAGATATAAAAGTGGAATTAAGCTCTTTAAGGAGCTTCCCATAAACAAAAAAATCCTTGATGGCATCGGTGACTTCCTGTCCTATTATTTGCTAAGACTGTTGGAAAAAAATAGCCATTAAAACCATCTGGGCCGGGAGCCTTGTTGGGTTGAAGGGAATTAAAAGCAGCTTTTATCTCTTGTGCTGAAACTTCAGCTACAAGAGAGTTGGAGAGACTTGCAAGTAAAGAGCAAGGGAAGAGAGAGGCCATGTACTCTTGGGAAGAAGGGAGGCATTTGGAGCTTCCTATAGAAGCCTGGAAATGTTCCAAGAATTGATTGCTAATCTCTTGACTCCCTACAATGCTAACCCCATTGGCTAAGGATAAGGAGTGAATGGTATTCCTATTTCGGTTTGTAATGAGGGATTGGTGGAAGAGTCAAGAATTCTGATCCCCTTATTGAAGCCATTTAATCCGGGAAGCTTGATTGAAAAAGGATTCCTGATCTCGAAGGGCTTTAAACAAATCATGAATGGCTGCAGCCTCTCTTTCTTGCATGATAGGAGACTAAGGATCTATTCTCATCTGCTCTTGAATTCTGCTAAGATTACCCTTACAGCTCTTGACTCTCTCATTAACATCACTTATTTGCCCAGAGTTAAGGGCCTTAAGAGCTCCCTTAACTACTTTAAGCTTTGACACAACCTAATACATTGGAGTGCCTCTGATCGGCCTAGTCCAAGCTTCTTCTACAGTTTGGAGGAAGTTAGGCTGGTTGACAAGGAAGTTGGAGAATCGAAAAGGGGAAGACCTCTTCTGATGACCAAACAAAGCCCTAACCACTAATGGGGAATGATCTGAGACATTCGGGTTAAGGGTAACACTATAAGAACTGGGAAAAGTTGAGGACCACTCTGAATTTATGAGAGTACGATCTAGTTTCCTAGCAACATGGAGTTCACCACTCTGTTTATTGGTACAAGTGAAGAGAGGGCCACTAGCATTAAGATCAAACACTGCACAGTCGGTTACACACTGCCTAAAGTCTCTCAGCCCTTGCATTGCCAAAGGGCTGATGGGGTCTGCCTCATGGGAACACAAAATTGCATTGAAATCTCCAGCTATAAGCCAAGGGTTATTACCTACTGTGGAAGAGATGTTTCCTATGATTAAGGTTATTATAACCATACACACAAGTGATCAAAAAGGAAGTAGGATTATGAATGGGAGTCACTGCCACATGAATCGATTGATCTATAGAGAGTAAAGTATAACAGGAGTATCTACTAGCATTCCAAGCTATAACTATCCCAGCATTAGAAGCTTGATCAAGATTAGAGCAGAACGACTAGCTAGGAAACATCAAGGAGCAGATATTATTCATACTAGAAGAGGATCTAATACGGGATTCAACCATGCAAACAAAACCAGTGGAAAGCCTCTGGAGACAAGCTTTAACAAGTAAATGCTTATTAGGGCTATTGAGCCCTCTAATATTCCAAAAGACTAAGTCTATAAAGAAGCTAAAGGCAGAAACTACTTCTGCTTCCTTCGAGACTTCCCATTGGTTCTGGCCCCCCCCCCCCCCCCCCCCGCATATTACCTGAGCTGCTAGGAACCAAATCTAAACTAGGAGAGGAGAGAGAACTACTTACTTGGTTGACATCGGGCAAATCTGAGGCAGCAACAACTCCTGGTGGGGCATCCACAATGGGGCTATCCTCACTAACTACCATCAGGGGGCTGCTTCCTGCTCTACTGGCTGTTGTCTTTCAGGGTCCGCCAGATTTGAGATGGGGTCAGAGAGAGGTTCCTCATTGGGGACAATTTGCACACTTAAGGATGCCAAGGTTGATGACTACTGCTGATGACTCTGGGGAATGGCCTCCCTCTCCTGCAACAATTCTTGTTGCATACCAGTTTCAAATCGCCTCCCAGTAGGTGTCCATTCCTTCTTAGGACAGAAGGATCTGGTTTCCACTCATATTCTATATGGATTTCCTTGTACATGATCTGCCCTTCTTCATCATACGTTGCCAGCTGGAAGGAAGTGGGCCAATTCTTGTGCAGAGCCAAATCCACACACACACGAACATAAACAATTCTTGTCATCTGTGCTGTTGGAGTGTCCATGAGCAAGGGGACACCGACTGCACTTGCTATTCTCCCTAAACCGTCAGTAGTCTAATATTCTATGGGAACATTATAAAACCTTGTCCAAACTGGAGCGGATCTAACTACTTCATGCTCACCTCCATTCAAACACCATTTTCTCATAAACAGAGTTTTTCCTTGGATGTGCCACGGTCCCTTCTCCAGAACCTCATTCATACCATACTCAAATTCAAATTTGAATAGAAAGTTTTTGGAATAGGTGATTAAGATGTCCTTAAGACCAAATGCAGACCATGACCGAGTTAGGGCTCTCTGTACCAGAGGGAAGGCTGGGCGCTTACCAAGAAAGAAGCCAATGGGGGTGGTTTGCAATTGAGCCGCACCTTGCATAGCCACTTCTGGAGGAGGTGTGACAAAAATCTGGTTAGCCTTCAGCTTCAGAGGGTAGTAGGTCAGGGACTTAGCCAAAGAAATCACATCCAGGCCTGCAAAAACAACCGCTTTCCAGGTTAATGTTGTTGTCAATGAATGCATAAACCACTTTTTTATGTGCAAAGATTTAATATTTATATGCATATATGCTAACAGTATGCATGAGCCAGAAAATGCATTTCCTTAATCTTTATTTGAGCTCACATGAACTAAAATTTCGGGTCCCCACCCTTAGTATGGAAACGGGATGTTATAATTAGGAGTTGATTGCAACCATAGAGATAGTGTTAACTTGATCTTTATAAAACCCTTAATATTTCACAAATGCATGAGTCGTAAGCGTAGTATATAAGGTGTCAATCCCACAAGGAATTAGTGAACTAACCGAATCCTAACTTGTTTAAGGCCTAAAAGTGGAATTAAAATGAAAATAAAAATGAGCAGAAAATTAAGCAACTTAATATGGACAAATTGAAAATTGAAATTCTAAATTAATGCAAGGAAATCAAAATTGAGCACAACTAATTGACAAATCAAAAATCACACAAGGAAGATTAACCAATTATGATAAAGGGGGATTTATCATATCATCTAATGCTAAATTGATTACGTTTGAGTTAATTTGGTATCGGTCCTAAAATTGTGAAGGGTGGATTATTCTCTCTAGAGTTCTAGTCTTTAACCCTAAATCATAAACCCTAATTAAATTGAATTAAGAAATTTACAATCTCTCAATTAGCAAACAACCCCTACATCTAATTAGATATTAAACACTCTAATAGACAATTAAGTCCTCACATAAGATCTCTCTTTGTATGAATTATCGATTTGATTGTTTGTGTGATCTATTAGATTGTTTAACTCTCATTACCTAACCTAATCATTTTGCTATTGATTCACTCTCTTGATTTATTATTGAAACATGCAAATATAACAAAAAATCATAATACCCATCACATGAACATCAAAAGCAATCAAATTAACATTTATTCAAGAACAAATCCCTAAAAGAGTTTAGAAAAACCTTAAACCCAAATTCTTCATCATCATATCCATATTAAACATGAAATAAAAGAAATAATAAGATGTAATGAAGAAGTTCATTTGAAGTGGATTGGGAGAGGTAGCAGCAGCAGTAACTCCTTCTTCCTCTCTCCTCTTCTCTCTCTTGCTTAGCTTCTTTCTTCAAATGGCATATGGAGGCTCTCCTTTAGGGTTTCTTTCTTTTGTTTTTATATCCTTTTTATATTTTGGGTAAAAACTAGGTTTTATCTAAGACCAAATGTCTGAAATAATCTTCAAAATTTGAGTTCAGAAGCAATCTCCACATCTGTTACTGCACCTATCACAATTATGGCCACTAAGTCACGATTGTGACACTTCAAATTGGGCTTCTATCGCGATCACCAATGAGCCCTAATTGTGACCTAGTCTTGTTTGGCTTCTATCATGACTGTGACAACGGCGTCACAATCGTGACCCTGGCTAGGTTATTTCTGTCAGTTACGATCGTGGCCTTGGCTCCTCCTCCGAGCTTTCTATAAATCTTCTCTGATGTTCTTTACCTAATCTCAAACACTAACAAACTCATCAAAAAAAGCTCAATCACAGAAAATTAAAGCTCAATAATATGCTCTAAACTATATAACAATAAAAAAAAAACATAAACACATAATCAAAATGACACAATTATTAACCTAAATATGCATAAACCATCTAATTAACAACTAAAAACATACTAAATTACCTATTAAATCATAATGCAAACTATAACTATCAAATAGGATGACATAAATCTTCTAGATTATGATCAAACCTAATAGAGGGACTCATAAATTAGTAACGCAATCCTATAAGACGTAATTCAGTTAGAGACCTCAGGATTAGTTATTAGTAGACTTGAGGTCAGCTATTAGCATACCATTGGAGTCTCTACGCAATACATCAACAAAAAATTTGAATGATAAAAGATCAATATGTTAAGGGTTTAAGGGGATTCGAACCTAGATACTAGTTTCTGATGATGATGGTTTTCTAAGTGAATTTCACTGTCTTTGCATTCATCATCGTTTCCTATTTCTTTAATTGTTTAGTTTTTATTTTCTTTTTATTAAAATTTTGAAATAAATCATTAGCTTAGGTAATAGGTGAGGATAAGTATTAGTGTTCATAGTCTTTGTGTGATCGACCCGTACTTGCTGATACTAGCTATAGCTACAATGTACACTTGCAGTAGTAAAATATTAACCACTCACGAAAAAGGTCAATCAAGTTTTTGGCGCCGTTACTAGGGACTTTAATATTAGGAATGACTGAATGATATTACTCTAGTCATTTTCATTTTATTTTGTTTTATCTTTGTTTTTATTTTATTTTATTTTGATTTTATATTTATTTTATTTTATCTTTTTTTATTTTTAGCTTGTTCATTTAATTGTCTTTTGAATTTCTCTACAGTGATAGTGTGTGGTGGTTTATTTTATGAATTGATATTTAACTTCATAGCTATAACTCACACCAGATGGATAGAGCAAACAGTATTATTATAGGAATCAGGATGTGTCTTTGCAATATGAAACATCAATATATTGCACGGAGCTATTTCTTCTGATGTTTTCAAAAGCTCAACCAACATATATATGGGAGCAACCAAACATGTACAACTGACCTCAAAGCCCATCATATGAAAATACATATAGTTTAGAATGGAGCAACCCTTACATATATGTATGGAATGGCTATGCTCTAACTAAATATGTATAAATAAGAACAACGATATGAAAGTATTACAGATCGACTAATGGCATGCCTTTCTTAAAGAGTAGCTAGTCAACGTGAATTCAATAAGAGTGTAATTTGAGCTTCCAACCATCTCAGAGTGAAGAAGAGATAACATTCAATTTCATGAATGAAGATACATTTCAAGAAGGTGAGGAGGTAACTGCTGCTCTGAGAGATATGATGATTAAGTATATTTAAGAATCAAACATTCGACATTAGGAAGTAAAGGCTCGTATATATAATATGGTGAATCAAATCGATCAGTTGATGGATATGTTATCTAAAGAGATGCAAGGGAGTTTGTCTAGCTCTACTGAAACTGATATCGAAAGGCAATCACCTTTAGTAGTGAAGGAGAGATTCCTACAGAAGAAGAAGAAGAAACCTCCATCCAAGAAGAGGAAGTAGAAAAGTTGCAAAAGATAACTGAAGAAGATAAGCCAGAAGCCTCTGTCTAGAAAGAAGATGAAGATGAAGAAGAGTGGACAAAGATGGCTAAGGAAGAACTGACGGAGGAACCAAGTAAGGAAACTACTAATGAGATGTTGGTAGTAACCTTAAGTACAGAGGGTTCCCATTTCCTCGAAGACAAATGTTCGAGATAGCCAATGATACAGGAATTTTTGTTATTCCTTACATTTTTAATAGTTTGTCATTAAAAAGTCCATTAAGGGAGTCTATTGGTTTTCTTAATCTAATCAATTATGTCCTTCTGATTATCATATAATAGGTGGCTTACTTACGAGCTACCAACCCCTATGGAGAGAAAAGGATGGAAGTAAGCCATTGATTATTGAGGCAACCTATAAGATATTTTAAATTTTATTTCAATTTCAATTTTATTTTGTTTTTGCTTCCATATTAGTATAGGATTTTATTGTCTGTTATGTTAGTTCTTTTGTTTGCTTTTATCCTTTTCTTTCATATTTTGCAAGGATGTTTGTCTCATATTGGATGGATCCAAATTAGAAAATCGTTATAATTAGGAAAGTACCAAATAACCCTCTCCCTTGCATATTTACTTGTATTATGTACATTGAGGACAATATACAACTTTAAATGTGAGGATAGGTTTAATGTTGGACCCCAAACTTTTCTTGAAATTTTTGAAGTATAAATTGTCATAAAATGAGGAATTTGGGGTAAATTATTCATGTGCAAAGAAAAATAAAATTTAAGAATGTAAAGTGTTATATGAGATTAAGATAGGTGAAATAGGCTTTTGTTATTGATATTTATGATTAATTATGACCTAAAATGGCGTTTTAAGTTTAAATGAAATTGATGGTGAATAAATTGCTTTAAATGGAGTTGAAAAGTAAGAAACAAATAGTGAAAGTGTGATATTTTGGAGAATTAAGAAAGTTTGACTTTTTGGGACGAATAATAGTAGAGTTGACTTTTTGAGCTGAAATCTTTGTGAATTTTTCTGGCTTGATTTAAGCAAAATTTGAGAAAATGATCTTCATGAAACTTGTAGCTTCTGTTGAGAGCTTTCTATCGCCATAAAGTATGACATTTTTTGATATTGGGATTGGAAGTTATGATCTTCCGAAAATAAGGTTATTTTGCTTTGTTTTTTAAAAATGCTATTAAGGGTAAGTTTGTGTGTACTGCTTTGAGGCCAATTTCTGTGCTGATGTAGTTTGAATTAGAGTAATTGGTCTACATGAAAGTCGTAGCTTGCCTTTCAATCTTTCCAACGCTATAAAGTATGTAATTTTTGGATGTGGGAATTGCAAGATATGAAATTTGGAAGTTTGGATGTTGTTTTAGGATGACACATATTCTGGTAAAACTTTGATTGAAAAATTGACTTAGTTAAAGGTTGAATTTGCCTTTAAGTGCTTCATGAAAGTTGAAGACTTTGTTTTTATCTTTCCATTGGTATAAAGTATAGAATTTTTGGACAATGGAATGAGAAGTTATGAATTTTAGAAATTGTATTACTGTTCATGATGACATGTATGTGGGCAGTACCTTTGATTGGAATTTTGACCCTTATAGAGGCAGAAATTGCTTTTACGTTCTTCATAAAAGTTTTAGATTATGTTTTGATCTTTCCATTGATGTAAAGTATGGAAATTGTGGACCATGGAAAGTGGAGTTATGATTTTTAGAAGTTTCTGTTACTATTTTGGTATGATCATTAGTGGACAGAAACTTTGAAGTAGTTTTTGACTCCCTTAGAGGCCAAATTGATTTTTCTGTCCTTCATGGAAGTTGTAGATCTTCCTTTTAGCTTTCTATTGATACCAAATTTGTCAAATTTGGAGTTCGGGATCAAGAGTTATGATTTTTGGAAATTTTGGTTATATATATATATGAAAAATCCTTTTGTTTTTGCTATTCCCCTCCCGTAATCCGACCCTTGATCAATCTTTTGTTTATAACTGTTCCGTCCGAAATCTAATTGACTTGGTTTTTGAAGCAGTGGATTCCTAAGACAATTATCTTCATCATGATGGAAAATTTATAATTTTTTAGATTAAATTGAAAGAGATTGATTTAATCAAATTGAGTTGGAAAATTTTCTGAACATGGTGCAGTATTTTGAGAAATTCTTGATCTGTGGAGATCCTATTGAATTGATTCTTGAGGCAAAATAAAATAGAGACATGGGGCTACAAGTCTTACGAAGGAACTAAATTTCAATTTAGCTCCTAAGACTTCCAATTTCTGAATGGAAGTCAGGTTTAGTGTGCAGTCATGGGTTAGAAAAATCTGAAAGTATTTTGGCCATAATTTTTGCTCTAGTCATCCAAATGAAGTGATTCTTGATTTGGATTAAACTAGAAAGATAAGCCTACAATTTGTCTGAAGGAAGTGAATTTTAATTCAGCCTCTAAGATTATCAATTTTCGGATGGAAGTAAATTGCTGGAATTGTGTTAGCATAATGATAGAATGAAATGTTTTGGAGTATAATTTCTGGTGTAGTGCACCAAATTAAATGATTTTGGTGGCGTTACAAAATTGAGACAGTGAGAAACATTTCTCTAGAAGGAAATTTTGGCAAATTCTTTTAATTTGATGGTGAAAAAAATGTCCTAAAGTAATTATGATTTGAAATGAATGTTAGGGGCAATTTTGGAAGAACACTTAAGGACTTAAGTTAGAAGGCATAGGTGGAAGGGCATATTGGACTTTTTGCTTTCATTAAATGAAAGAGTGGAGGGGTTGTCATATTTGGAGAGTGAAGCACAACAATGAAGGCACGAAAATGAAAAGAAAAAGAAAGAAGAGAGAGAAATGAGAAGAGTGGTTTCGATGAGTGAGAAAGAAGAAGAAAGGTATGAGGGTTTTCGATTTTTATGAGATTCCAAGGGGGGTTTTGATGCTTTTCAAAGGAAAAAAGGAGGAAGAAGATGAAAGCTTCCTATGGAGTCCAAAATTGCAGAAAATGGAGGAGGAAAGAGGTACGAGAAATTTTTGAGCTTTGAAATTTTGATGAGTTCTTGGTTTAGATACCTTGGAAATGTTATGAGATTATGTTTCCTAAG
>JAOTAZ010090204.1:0-11622 GCA_025629785.1 Erythroxylum oxycarpum | reverse complement strand
AGGTTTTAAGTAATGGAGTTCATTAATTAAAATCTTGGACCTAAAGAGTCCTTTAGGGTTGATCATTTGAACACTTAATGGAATACACTCCCCGACAATTTGATTTGAACCGTGATAGCCTAAGCTCGTTTTCAAGAGGACTTTATCCAACTTGATCATAGTTTGACTTTTGTTTATTACAAATTCCCAAATATCCAAAAAGATACTTTTTAAAATTTTCTTTAATTTTAGTTATTTTACTAAAATTTGATCAACATGCAAACCCCCACTTTTTCATCAACTTCAATTGCATTTTTGACTATAGGCTAGCTTAAACCTTTTTCATCGGTTCCGATTAAGTGAGACGACACGAGGTTGCATCCTATACTGCAATCCTTGGTATTTATTATTTTTTATTCAATTCCCAAGGGTTGGTCTTAGATCAAAACGACAGAGTCGTGATCAGATCAGGATTGGAATATCTCACTGTTTATCAAATATCAACTCATATTTGTTTCTAAAGATGCCAAACCATGCTCTGATACCAAAATTGCAACATCCCACTACCATAAGGCAAATAACAAAATACCCGAAGGACATTCAGGTACATGCCCTATAATAATGGTATGTTGGAGCAAAAGCAAATCCAAATTACACATGGCAATCCAACATACACATGGCATCATCTAACGTACTCAAAAGTAACTAAATTCCAAAACCCATTGATTGCATTCATTCACAAATCTTACACTGTTTCCATTATACACATATGTACAAAATCTCTTATAGGTTTAAACAAAACTACAAAATAAATGTTACGACACTTCTAGTGTTAGTTGATAGACCTCTGAGCCATTTTTCTTTCCAAAAGATTCCTTAAGTCCTGAGTAAGGAACTAGGTCTCCTGTCTCATACCTGAAAAAACCACATTGTAATTTGTGATGAGTTTTGCGAACTCAATGATGGAACCATGATTGATTATTTCTCCATATATAAAAACACATCACATGTATCCCAGATATTCATTCAAAACATATAATTAATATTCAAATACTCACAAAACATGGCATATCATATGGTCACTCAGCTTTGCAAAACATTCAAAGAATTTTAGTCTTGTATGAGTGCTATATGAATGAGACTCACATTTGTTCTTATTGTTGTGACTGAGTGCCTATCGCATACTTGTACAAATACTGGCCCATAGGGCCCATTCAAAACAGAATTACGAAGTATAGCTCTATGTGCAGAAACTTATATCATGGAGCAAAGCTCTACATTGAAGTTCTTCAAACTGGCTACTCATGTCACAACGCCTTTATCTGAGCATGCATTTTATAAAATGCATAAAATACCGAATATGTCATATATCACAATCTTTTACAAATGCTCAGATAAAGTTTTCACAGTCATCGGACTTAAGTTTGACTTTCAACTTTCGTTGAGAATTCACATAGCATAATACAATTAGAATTATCAAACAAATCAAAACACTTCCAATACAATCCCAAATATATACTCCTCAGACTTTAAGTCTGGAATTCAGAAACAATTGCAACGATTCAATAATTGGAAGCTTAACGAACCAAATTAAATAAATCCTAGGAAATTCATCTAGGTTGACTTATAGTATACTCCAAAATGCTATTGCGTGGATGGTCCAACAGCGTTGACTGGCATCTAATGAGTTCCTCTATATCATACAAAACACATTTACAAATATCACATTTTTTCACAATTGTATAAGTATACCTTAATGCACATCTACTTATATGAAATATGCACAATGCATGCTCAATGACAATTTTGGGGTACTATTATTATGATCCTTATCAACAAATCATTCAGATATCAAAGCCTTCATTAAAACCATTTGTACTTATAATTTGGACCAACATAAAACAATGTCAAAACCATTTCATAACTTCATTGACCACTTTAGATTTTCCTTCTAATATATAATCGAGTCAACTTTGCATAATAAATCTGATAAAGTAAATGGCAAAATTGGGCAATACTTTCTTTGAGAAAGTTGTTCTACAATGTATTAAGTGTTTATTGATACCAAAATCATTCAATTTGGTTTAGTATACCAAAATTTATACTCCAAATAATCTCAAACTATTCTCCATTTGAAACAGTACATTATACTTAATTCCATCCAGAAATTGAAAGTCTTAGGGACTGAATTGAAATTCCATTTCTTCAGACAATCTGTAGCCCTAAGCTGCAAGTTTAGTGAAAATTAACAATCATCTCATTCTGAGGTCCACAAATCAAGATAAAATCCAATTACTAAAGTATGTTCAGTAAAAAGCCTCTGAGTTGAAGAATCAAGTCATTTGGACATCGAGTGAAGAAGTTATAGCAAAAGGATTGAAGGAGGTTCGGCAAAATTCCTTCAAAAGAAAACTATTGGAAGTCAAGATTGTGCATTTCACCTGATTTCCGAAAAGTCACTGTTGTTTTACTTCTTATTTATTATTTGCTTAATGATTTATTTATGTTTTTTTGTTGGTTTAATTATTATTTTTGGGTCATTAATTTAGTAGGCATGAATAAATATTAAAATTTTAGTTGGAAAGATTGGGACTTAGTTAGAGTTAATGTGAAGTTAGTGGATTAACAATATAGAGCCATAAAAGACAAAAGAAGGGCAAATTGGGAGAACAAGACTAAGGAGGGGCATTATTGGAAGAAAGAAGCAAAATTGTTCTTAAAATTAAAGGAGGGAATGAAGTTGTTGTGGAAACTAAGAGAAGAGAGCATTGAAAAACGTGAAATAGAGAGAAGAAGGAGAAAAACGTTGGAAGCTTGGAAGGAAGAAGAGAAAGAAGAGAAATCATCTTGTCAAGGTAAGTTTATCTTCTTCTTCTTACTTTGTTAGAGAAAGAACAAGAGAGAGAAAGTGTTTTATGTAGAGAATAGGTGTTGGATTGGAAGAAGATGATTTAAAGAACCCATTTAATTTTTAAAGTTTTTAAGCTATGTTTTGGGTTTTCTCACCTATATGTACTATGGGTAAGTTAAGTTGAGCTTGATTTGGGTTAACTCCATTTTCTTTGTGATTATGGAAATTTGGGGGATTTCCATTTGAATTGGAATTAAATGAGAATTTTGGTTGTGTTAGCAAATCAAGAACAACCTGCCTAAGAGCAAGAGGAAGGGCACAATTGAACTTGGACTTTCGAAATTACAAGGTGGGTAATTTATTTATAGTTATTGTGTAATGGGCAAAATGCCTTGTGTGTGTATTGTGTGTTAAAATGACTTGTTTGAATTATTGTGATGTGGAAATTGTAATATGATGTATGACATTATAATAAAACAATTGAATTATGTGTATGATCATGTTATGCCATTGAATTGAGTCATGAAATTTTGTATAAAGAAAAAGCAGGAGAAAATGAGATTGTGAATGATTGAATTAAGCATCAGATTTAATTTTTTTTGGGCAAGAGAGGAACCGTTTCATAGTCATGTGCATATTGACATAAAGCCTTCTCCCGGCTGCTCGTTTATGGCCCACGAGATTCAAAAAATGGACTCGTTTCGTTCACGAAGTAAATTTCGATTTCTCTGTTTTGTTTCAAGAAACCCTTAAGCCAAATTGTGTGTGCATTTGAATTTTGATGTATTAAGTTATGATGACATTTTGAGTGTTATGCTTAGATGTGAATTACATCTAATATGTTCTATGGGATGATGTATTGAATTATAAGATATGTATTGGAATTGTGAATGCTGACATTTCATTTTTAGCCTATATGGATATTTGTATATGTTTGATTGTATGGTTCGTTGCCAATGGCTATAAATATATTAGCCGTTAAGCAGTGTAGCTCCACTCGCAATTTTCCCTCCTCAGGTGCAGATCGAGAAGATCAGTGATCCTTACAAGGAATTTGGAAACTCCAAGATAGCTAGGAGTCTTTTGTACTAAGTTAGTAACATTTGGCTAGCTTTATAGGCCTATCAAACATTAGTATTTTTTGTATTTTGTATTAAGTTTGATGTGTATATTGATATGTAAGTAAAGCTTGTTCAAATATTCATTTTGTTTATAAATGAGAGTGAGAATTTGAGAAGTTCTTTTTATATGACTTTGTTATTTTAAAATTAGAGCATGATGAATGTGCTTATCCTTGGTTGAGATTTCCAATTGTTGCTAGTTTTTGAATAGCATGTTGGAGTGGGAAAGCTTATATGTGATCAATTATTGGAGTTGAGATTTAAGAAATAATGAGATGTATTTAGTAGTTAAGTAGTTAAATGGATATGAAGTGGTTTTTGCACTAAAAGGGTGGAATTGGAGGAGATTATGAGGAAAGGAGATGTTAGAATGGATTTAGGATCCATTGGAGGGGTCTTGGAGGATGAAAATTTTTCGTTTCACCCGAAGGTTACACAGTCTGCTCGTGTGAAATCACACAGGCCGTTTAATTCCTGATGCTAAAAAACTGCTAGACCAGAAAGTCACACAATCTTACCATCTACATTCACATGATCCGTGCTTTGTCCAAATGATAGAATGTCACTTCGAAGTCTTCATTAATGTTGTATATTTAGAAGTCTTCTTTCAAACCATCTAAGAATGACATCAATCCGACTTCTGTAGCAAAAGTTATGGCAATTGCGCCAAGGCATATACAATATGACTAATGACATAAACATGTTGGTTTTTTTGGCCATAACTTCTTCGTCCGACCGTCAAATTAAGTGATTCTTGAAGCAATAGATTCCTAACACATTTTTCTACCTTTCCACAAAAATTGATAGCCTTTAGTGTTGAATTCAAAAAGATTGATCGAAAGTAAGTGAGGGTTTGTTGAAATAACCCTATAAGGAAATCCACTTAAGATTTTTGACTATAGATAGTTAGGCTTCGGGAACGAGGTCCCACATCTTGGGCTCCGGGAATGGGGTTCAACATTATGTGGTATCAAAGCTTAGGTTTTAAAGAGTTCCAGGCTTAGAATATGTTGTGCTATGCATTTGTGATAAAATGATTGCATTGTGAATTGATTATTTACATTAAGTGACATGCATATCATGCATATATATAGGAAATAGGATTAAAATAAAATGTCAGCTAATCGTTGGTGTTTCTATTGAAGGAGTGAAATGCCACCTCGTAGAAGGACATGAGGAGTTTTGTAAGGATCGGTTGCACCTGACCCTCCATTAAGAGAAGAGGGCACGGATGAATCTAGAGCCTCAGGAGATGCGGAGGCTTCTGTAGGGCACAGTGTTGGGCCCTCTCGATCATAGACTCAGGAGTCGCTTGTTCCGTAGGAGCAAATTCCTACCTTGGATCCAAGATTTTTCTAAGCCTTCATTCAAGTGTTTGTCCAGGCTATGAGACAGATTCCGCAATCTTCTGCTCCGGCCCTAGTTTAGAAAGGGAAACAATTCGACAAGCTGAGGAAGTATAGGGCTGTGGGCTTTTATGGGACGACGGATCTAGAGGAAGCTGAGACATGGCTGAGAAAGATGGAAAGAATATTAGAGCAGCTGGATTGTGAAGATGACGAGAAGGTTGAATATGTTGCAAGTTTGCTATAAAGGGATGCTCTACATTGGTGGAAGAGTGTCCCGGAATGTCAAATGAAGCCACCAGTGTAACATCCCACCCCCGATGGGAAGGGTATAATGGAAATTTGGAAAAGGGTTAAGAGGGTTTAGGATTGATTTTGAAATATTCATGCACACCTGATTCATGAATAGTAAAATTGCACATGAAAATGACTGTATATGCATTTATGACATTTCCCGGTATTTGTGCCTAAACGGGATTTTATTTTGGAAAATGTGGTTTATGGGATTGAAAATTTAATTGGAGTGGATTGTTATGTGTTTTATATTTTTGGGGAAAATTTAGGACTTTTTCTGGAATTTTTCGTGAAAAATTTTTGGACCGAAAAAATCGTCACGCGGTGGACCAATTGGTTTCCGGTATTGGAAATTTCTGCCCAATGGCACTGGATATTGAAGTAAATTATTTTGGGATTGTACTTAGAGCCATTGGATTCAATTTAAGATCTCCCAACATTTTTGCAGCAATCATTCGTAGTATCTCAAGAAGATCAATTTCAACTATACTCACTATCTCCATAAGAGCCATTTTATGCCATAACTTGAATGATCGGAACATCCTTTGCTCTAAGGTTCTGTAAGGCACTAAACAATTTCTGTCACAATGCATATAATCTCAAGAGTATATTCCACTTGTTATGCCTGAGTCTCCTCTTGAGATATGACTCCATTTCACTTTTGATTTCGTACATACTTATTTTCGATTTGTTCCCGTCATGACCACTAGTAACTTGTCTTGCTACAATCATCGATACTGTTCACGAAATTCTCATCAACCAACTATTTTCTACTTTGGTATATACATCACCAAAAATCATTTCATCTCATCCGGAGACCAATTAGTAGCTTATACTACTAAGGATTCTACAAAACTCTTTTCCGTTTGTGCCAATCCTCGAATAGAGGAATTATGCCATAATCGTATCCTTCTTCTTTCCTCAAATTCTTCACATATGATACATCATTTGAAATTTTAATTTCCTCCCAAACGAGCACTATAAGTACTCTTATGTCTTACTTTAACCCATTATGAACCTTGAACTATAGGAACTATGAGTGGCACTTATTCAATAAATCACCGATCGCTTCCTCTATTATTTCCACGTATATTTTTCACATAAGCTCAATTGTTTCACTAATCATGGTGAACTCACTATCCAATGTATACTCACAAAGGTGAATTAACCTCAACTCGACAACTCTTTTCATATACCACTATCATTGTTTCATTTTCCACTTGTCATTGAATTTCATTTCACACAGTTATACAACCATTTTAAGTGCAAGCTTGACCTTTCAAGGTCATATCAACTTGGCTTATACACTTTAATCTCATTATTGCTACTTATCTCTTTATTTTTCCTCAAACAATCTATGATAGGGTATTCACATTTATATCACATTCGAGGACATATCACCAAAACACAACAAATTATTACATTCATTGATACAGATACACTGCATCTTTATCTGTTTATCCAGCCATTTTCCATTTCTTTTTCCATATATATATATATATATTCAACCAATCCATAATTTATGATGAGCAATCATTAGGAATTTTCAGTCTTAATTTTCCCCTAATATCCCCTTATACTGAAGTACAAACTCGTAGCATAATATTTGCATAACCATTTTAGTTCCAAGCTCATGCTTTCATGATCATAACCGTTTCACGATTTCATTTCATCTCATCTATACACTTTAGTCTCCCTTTTTACTCATATGCTCATTTCCCTCAATCAATCCTCACAACATACCTATTCGCACCTATATCATCTCTAAAAATACATATCTCAATTGAGGTGAACCTTTTTCCATCATACGAGACCAGATACATTTCTTCTTTCCAAAATATCCATAACCCTCTATTTTTTCATATTCTGTCAAATCATCAATTTTCTCAGTGCTTTTAACCACTCCAACTCTTAAGGAAATGCTCATGCATGTGACTCATACTGTGGGATCAATCGCTGTTGTCTGCTATGGCATAATTACTATGCATATGCATATCACTTGACACATATTTTAGAATGCTCAGAATGCCCATGTAAGATTGTACTTCTGGGCTCTGATACTACATAAATGTAACACCCCAATCCCGCGCGACCCGAACCCGACATCGACAGTGATATCCGAGTCCATGTCCCGCGAGGGTGGCGTGCTAAACACTCTTTTGTTTTTAAACACTATAAGCGGAATTCAATACCCAATTTGGGTCCTCGTTCAATCATGATACACAATTTCCAATAGTCACTTGGGCCCAGTTTCCAAATACAAATATACAATTCATTACAAAATTTAAACAAATAAAACATGCAATGCAGACGCGAACTGATCTCGACCTCTATCCTTCACTTGAACCCTGCAAATATATTCCCGTTGGCCTAACGGGGTATTCCTCTGATCTTGAAAAATAATTGCAAATTTTGGGTGAGTTTTACGAACTCAGTGAGTGACCATCATTGATGGCTCACTCATTACATAACACATAATACATACATTTCATAAATCACATTTCATTTCGCATTTTTCCAATATCGCACATGTTCATGTTATTTCACATTCCAATCACTGAACCAATCTCACTTTATTTCCCATATTACAATATTTCACATATTCGTATCATTTCATTAACAACCATATTGAATCACATATACTTGATCAGTTATTCAAGATCATTTAATCATTTATGTCATGCATATGCAGTGCATATGAGACTCACTTTCCAATTGTTACTTTGTTGTGACCAAGTGCCTGAACTGTCCCATATAGGGCTCATTGATAACTGTCCCATGTAAAGCGCATTGATCGTTGAGCTTGTAGCTCTGATCGGTGGCTACTCTAGTCACAACTGCCCTTATGTTCTATGCATTCATGCAATGGAATGTATCACTCACAATTATCTATCCCTTTCAATCACTTCTTATATCATCGGACTTTAGTTCGAGATTCCACCTTGAAGTAGAGCATTTCACAGTGTCAATCATATCCAAATACAAAATTTACAATCACATAGGTCATCGGACCGTGGTCCGGCATTTAGCCAGCACATAAATATGAGGCATTTTTTTGCCTTTCACCAAATCAAATTATTCAATCAAATATGTATGTAGTGAGAATGTGACATTTTCTCATTTTATTACGGTGTTATGACCGAATGCCTGAACTGTCTCAATCTGGGCACATTAATCGGTGAGCCTGTGGCTTTGAATCAGTATGGGCTCGAGGCCCAATACGGTGAGCTTTTAGCTCTTGGTGGCTGCTCCGGTCACAACTGTCATTATCTGATCATGCATTCATGTATGGAATGTATATGTTCCAATTTACACAGTATATAGATATATCACTCTTAATCCATGTGTCACAACTGAGCACATTATAAGCAAGCAATTTCATATCACAAATCATCATATATCATCACATCACAAGCACTTCTATGTTATAACTCCCAATACATCGGACCTTCTGTCCAGAATCCACAGTCATAAGTAAACACAAAACCCACCATTATTCACCACAGTAGACATATAATAATTGAGAGACCCATCTAGGTTACTCACCTCATATCCATGCTTGAAACTTGTTCGAAGCATCAATTTCTCCGCTACTTCTTTCCTTCATCCAAGTTAAAAGTCCCTAAATGATAATCACCCAAATTCAACAACTGTCATGTTTGTTTTTTTAATCCTTATGTACGACATAGCAGGTCTCCTCACTCATTTTCTAGAAAATTAGACAACCACTGTTCTTAACCTTTTAACAGTGAGCTAACGCGATGCATGTTTCATTTCACGCAAAAACTACATAAGCATAACAAGCTTATTTGCTTAAGCTGTAATCTCTGTAAGATCACGTAGCCCTAATCCCTCCTGCACGCACGTACCTCAACTTGAAAGATGACAAGGAGGTTCGGTCTTTCTTGGAATATAAGAGAGAAATATCCAAGTGAAAGTGGGGACAAATAGAAAAAGCAAGATTTATCTTGGTGAATATTTGAAGAAAAGCTCTGGGTTGGAGGAGCTTTCAGAAAGACGCTTCGATAAAGGATAAAGACAAGGACAACAACTTGTCTTTTAAGGCAATAAAAATCTCTTTAACGAGGACACTTGTCTAATTTTTATCCACTTATCCACTTCCCTTTACTATATACTCAACATTTCATCTTCTCTTTTGGCCCCAACACTGAAGTCACTTTACAACACTTTCTTCTAAAAACATATTCCTCTATGTCTTATGTTTCCAACGCATCAAAAATCAAATTGATCGGAGGTCAAACAAAGAAGTTATGGCCAAACAAGGGATCAGATCGGTCGGCCAAACAAAGTCGAGCGGTCAAAGCAAAGTAGGTCGGCCAAATAAAGTCGATGGGCCGAAGTAAAGTAGGTCGACCAAATAGAGTCGATGAGGCAAAGCAAAGTAGGTTGGCCAAATAAAGTCGATGGGCCAAAGCAAAGTAGGTCGGCCAAATAGAGTCGATCGGCCAAAACAAAGTAGGTCGGCCAAATAGAGTCGATTAGCTCCTTCAGATAACTTGTAGATCCATGTCTCTTGTTTAATTTGAAATAAGAATCAGATCGATTGGAGCTCTAAAGCTTAAGATATCTCCAAAATACTGAAGTTTATTCAGAAAAATATCTAACTCATGCCCTTTTAACCAATCATCCCATCTCAGCTATCAGAGGTCGATCGATCAACAGAGGTCGATCGACCAACAGAGGTCGGTCGGCCATCAACTCATACCCTTTTACTCGATCATCCCATTTCAACTATCAGACGTTGGTCGACCTTCTCTCGAACGGTCGATCGGCCAGCACTCGCTCGGTCGATCGGCCATAGGATTTCCTAGTCCAACATCCTATCTTGAGTCAGAACTCCAAATTTTTTTTTGCCAATTGTAAGAGGGTCGATCGATGGAAAAACAGAAGGACCTTCTACAACTTTCATGAAGGACTTAACAGTCAGATCGACCTCTAAGGTGTCAAAAGGTCCACACATCGATCAGCCCATTCGTAGCAACAGAACTTCTAAACCCCATAACTTTCTACTCCTTTGTCCAAAAGTTCCATACTTTATATTAATAGGAAGATAGCAACCTAATCTACCACTCTCATGAAAAACTTAAAGCCATAACTACTAGCTCCGATATCGAAAAATTGCATACTTTATAGCGTTAGAAAGCTGGAAACATAAACTAACACTTTGGCTAAATCCATCTAGATCAGTACAGTGTTGCCATTAAAGTTTTTGAACACCATTCCTACCCTTAGGATGGCTTATCAACACATCAAACTCAATCCTTCACCCAATACCACATACTCTTCAACTAATTCATCGCAAACACAAAATTTAACACGCCAGCATGCCATTCCCAAGTAATAGCTCAACGGCAAATTCAACAATGAAGACATATGCACATACGCATTCCTTTTTGCAAGGTCAAACACAAACTCATACATGATCAATAAAACAACCTAATCATACGCAAAACACCCATACACAAAACAATCATTCCCATTCTCAATTTTATTCCCATTCAAACCCATTTATAGTCCCATTCCCATTTATCATATTCAATCAATCAATCAATTTCACTTATGAAGTGTATATGCAACACCTATGTGACCCACTTTCAATTATTACATTATTTAAATACATATATATATATATATATGTTAATATGATGCATGAGCAAGACCCACATTTCCTTTGTCTCTCCTTGAGCACATATGTACTAAGATTTCAGGTTCGAACCCTTAATATGAGGACAAGATGTTACATTAATGGTCATAAAGATAGATGTCATCAACAATTGAGAATGGAGAAGGATGTATTTATCAAATTATGTAAATTGTTGAATGAGTCATATGGATTAAAGAAAGGTACAGAAGTTACAATAGAAGAGGCTATTGTTGGATCGGAAAAAGAAAGCATGTTTAGTTTGGAGATACGATAGATTTCAAAACTTTTCAAGAAATCATTTTGCAGCGGAAGCAATATATCCAAATCAACATGCTAATCCATACATGATATGGTATAAGGATAATA
>JAOTAZ010090189.1:0-11624 GCA_025629785.1 Erythroxylum oxycarpum | reverse complement strand
TCTCTTCTTTCTCTCTTTCATTCTTTTTCATGTCTCTCTCTCTTGTCTCTTTTCTCATCCATGCTTTTTGTTTCTCTAGAATCTTCTCATTCACGTTTTCTCTTTTATTTATAAGCAAGACAATACTTCTTCTTCCAATTATGTTCTTAATGAGTCTAAAAAGTCCATTTTATCCTTCCTTATAGGCTTATGTTCTTTTAAACTTAGGTGTCTTGCCAAAAATATCCTTGCACATTATGACATAACACTTTCTTCTAGAAAATGTCTACCGTTGTTTTAAGTTTCTAATGTCCGTAAAATCATTCAATCTGATTCAGTGGTTCAAAAGATATACTTCATACATCTTTGGACTGCTCTTGTCCAAAATAGTATACTATGCACAACTTCCATCCAAAATTTGAAAGTCTTAGGAACTAAATCACAATCCAGTTCCTTCAGATACTTTGTAGCTCTATGTCTCTAGTTTACCACAATCAGAAATCATTACATTTTGATTCCTACAGATCAAGATATCATCAAAACACTGAAGTTTGTTCAGTGGGATAACACCAGTTCATATCCTTTAAGAGCAGACTCACTGTACCCGTCTCACTCTTTTCACTCAATATTTCTTACTTCATTTCAGAAAGCTTCAATTTTTGGTGGAGATGTAGAAAAATGTCTCACGAATCCAATGGTTCAAGAATCAATTCATTTGTATGTCTAGAGAAACAGTTATGGTCAAAAGAAGCAACCATGTTTATGACCTAACTCATACTGAACCTATTTCGGTAAAATAGCCATAAATTTTTGTAGAAAATTCTAATTGAGCTGTTCTTTGGAAAATTTAATACGAATTCAAGAGTTATAACTCCCACGAAGACATCGAAGGCAAATGCTTTCATCTGAGGGGTTGAAAATGGAACAGACGATATGACATCATTTTTGAGACGAAGTGACGTCATCAGACGAAACAAGGTTGGGACAATTGCCCTAACTTTCCCTAACAATATGGGATTGAGGTGTTCTTTATATGGTTGAAAAGAATACTTCAATAGCTACAACTTTTATGAAGAAGTAGAAGGCAAATTATTTTATCTGAGGGGTCGAAAATGGATCAGACGATATGACATCATTTTTTAGACGAAATGACATCATCAAAAGATACAAGGTTGGGAAAATTACCATAACTTTCCCTAAATATATCAGATTGAGGTGTTCTATATATGATTGGAAAGAATAATTCAAGAGCTACAACTCTTATGAAGAAGTCAAAGGTAAATTCTTTCATCTGAGGGGTCGAAAATGGATTAGACCATATGATGTCAATTTTTAGACGAAGTGACATCATCAGACGATACAAGGTTGGGAAAATTACCATAACTTTCCCTACAGATATCGGATTAAGGTTTTCTTTATACAGTGAAAGGAATAATTCAAAAGCTATAACTCTTATGAAGAAGTCGAAGGCAAATGCTTTCAGCTGAGGGGTTGAAAATGGATCAGACTATATGACGTTATTTTTTAGATGAAGTGACATCATCAGACGATACAAGGTTGGGAAAATTACCATAACGTTCCCTATAGATATCAGATTAAGGTGTTCTTTATATGGTGGAAAGAGGACTTCAAGATCTACAACTTTCATGAAGACCTAAATGAAAATTCTTTCAGTTAGAGGATGAAATTTGGGCTAGAATATGTTCTGGCCAAAGTGAGACGATGCTGACGTCATGAGACGAATTGCTGACATCATACTAAGATGAATCAGAAAAATGGGTATAACATTCGGCATAGAACTCGGATTTAGATGTTCTTTAGATGAATAGAAAGAGGACTTCAAGATCTACAACTCTCATGAAGACCTTAAAGACTAATTCTATCATCTAGGGATCAAATTTGGACTAGAAGATGTTCTGGCCAAAGTGAGACGATGTTGACGTCATACTGAGACGAAGCAAAATGAGACGGTCAAACTGAGATGCAAAAAGTCAAACTAAGACGATGATGATGTCATGAGATGAATTGTTAACGTCATACTGAGACGAAAGCAAAATGAGATGGTCAAACTGAGACGTAAAAATCAAACTAACACGATGATGACATCATGAGATAAATTGCTGACGTCATACTGAGACGGAAACAAAATGAGACGGTCAAACTGAGACGCAAAAATCAAACTAAGATGATGATGACGTAATGAGCCGAATTGCTAATGTCATACTGAGACAGAAGCAAAATGAGACAGAACAATAAAAAGGGCTTAACTTTCTCTACAATTATCGGATTAAGGCCATTCAAAGACCGTTGGAAAGATAAAGGAAATATCTATAACTTGCCAGAAGGAAACTTTGCTTAAATCTATTAATATAAATTCCAAATTTGCCCCTAAGTGTCTGAATACGAATTTTTCCACTCATACACCAACGTACTGCACCCAATTTTTAACTTCATGACAAATTTTGAGATTCTTAAAGACAGAAATGAAATTCGATGTCTTCATACGAAATGTAGCCATATGTCTCTACTTTAATACAAATTAAGAATAATCTCATTTGGAAAACTAGATAAAATGTTATGGCTAAAATACTGAACCATACTCAATGAATATTTTCCAGATCACTACCAATATCTTTCAGAATCTCTCTTTAACATAACTCATACCCAGATCACCTTTTTTTTCTTCTTTATACACTCTTCATTCTTAACTTCATTTTAGATCAATGTCCTCCATAAAGAAATCATAATCCATGAAAAATCATGAACACGAATGACATAACATACACATATATACTTATTCTTCATCAATTTACTGTACAAATTCAACTTCATTTTTGCTTTCATTTCACTTCTAGCTTTCACCTTAATTCTTCCCATTTCAAAATCTCTTATCCACCAAAAACACCATAGAAAATCATGAATCTATCCACATTTCATGTTCCCTACTTTACTCTTGTCTATAAATTCTTAGTTCAAGAACTTTCAATCATGAGCTCTTAACTTATGACGAATCACCAAAATTTTTCATTCAATAATTCTAATCTTTTACGAAAAGTTTAGGGCCCAAAAATTCTCCCCCTATAAAAAAATTTCATCCTTGAATTTCTTACCTGACTGATCTCCTCATATTAACAATAACGTCACCTCAAATTCAAAAATTAGATCACATAGTTGGATACGTTACGTCAAACGTAATGCACACACTCTCAGTAGCATCATCTCATGCTTGAGTTTCCAGCAAGAATAAGACTCCAATACTCACCTTTGAATCTTTTCGTAATCATTTCTAATTTGGTTCATCTTTGATCATTTTTAATATTCTTTGTAAAGATTTCTTGCTACAATCATCTATATCGTTCATACAATCTTTATCAATCAACATTTTTCATCTTCTCACATAGGTGTGCATCACCAAATTCGTCCCATTCTATCCGGAGATTTATTTCCTACAATCACCAAATTATATCTTACACAAACTTCTATCTTGTATGCATTTCTAACTTTTATTTCATTCATCTCATGAAAAGCCATTTATGTCTATTTCATTTTCCTTCTACTATTTCCTCATTTCTATCTCATTTTCCTATTATCATCCTTTTGATCTTCCATAGGCATATCCTTAATGACTTCCAAATCATTGATCCCTAATCATCATGACATTCTGATTTAATATCACAGACACATTCTTATGCTAAATCATAACTGTTATCACCTCAATTTAACAATCATGTTCAATTCCTAGTTCAACCTTTCAATTCCTCTTTACTTGTATACCTTAAATCTTGTCATTTTCACCTATGCCTCAATTTCTTTCTCAGTCAAATCAGGAAAAACTTTTTCCGATACATATCAATTCAAATACATATCCACAACGGGATTTCGTCACCCTATTCGCTGCTATAACCACAAATACTGAATCTGTGTCTAACGTATAGGACTATGCCATATTTCTTATTGCTAAATATCCACAAACTTTCCTTACCATACACTCTGTTAAAACACTATTCTTCTCACTAATTCTATTGGCCTGCACTCTTAACAATCGCTCTTGTATTTGACACAATTCCCAAAAGTTGCCCACGTAAGATCCTAATACTGGGCTCTGATACCACTCATGTTGGATCCCATTTTTGGAACCCAACTGTTGCTCTGATACCACTTATGTTGGATCCCACTTGGTTCCGGAATCCAACTCTTGAGAAAAATCATCAAACTTAACCTGAACATGCATACTACCTTGTAGGGTTATTTCCATGAACCCTTAATAGACATCATTCTACAAAGGTGGCATTCCCAAAACAATCAAAAGTCAAACCAAACTTATTCCTCTAACTTAACCCTTATAAACAGAAGTCAAAAATAAACATACACAATCGAAACTTCAATCTATCACTTCATTACTCAAGTAACAAGGTTTGAAAACTTTATTTACAAATCAAATGCCAACCCATTGGCTTAATACAAAATTACAAAAATAGCAAATGAAGCAATTCCCTTAAGCTCTTGACCACTTGATCTCTTAGCTATCACCTAAGGATGGGACAGAGAAGGGGGTGAGCTTGAAAGCTCGCGGGAAACAGTTTGTAATAAAAAGATAAGCAAAACCCCTAAAAACATTTTTCTTTGTCTTAGAAAACTTCCTTTAAGTTCATAATCACATGTTTCTTAGGCTTTCAGCCAAAAATCCATAAGTTACACAACATGAATGCATCAAACTTGATCAAACATAACATGCGCACATAAACACATCAGAATGGTCTGGAAGGTCCATAAACAGAATGTACTACACATTTCCCCTAAGCGTCCTGTGTAGCCGTGAATAAAATATACTATTGCAATTCCATTTAATGGTCTTACATAGCCGTGAACTTATAGGAGTCCATGAAGGAGCTCCATACCACTAGCGGGTAGGCGGGAGAAGCCTTTAGTCAAAGTGCACTTGACAACAGAATGGACCAAACCAAACCCATATAACATGTATATTTCAAAATCTTGTAAACTCGTTGCCTAAAATGGCACATTTTCTTGATCTTACTCTTTCATATACTTGACGTATATCTTGAAATCTATTCTTGAAAACATAATTTCCTAAACATGCATCTTTTGCAAAAGAATCATTTGTAAAGACTTTTCATCAATCATCACCCAATTCATGAAGCAAACATATAGCAGATTTCACAAATCATTCATGAGCAGTAATGCAACACTTGTTGTGTAAATGAAATCAGAAAACTTCTTTGATTTAAAGAAAACAGTAGTGGCTTATTGATTCTATTATAAACATATACCTACCTTGATTTCCTTGCTTATAAGCTTGCTCAAAGTACTTCTTCTCTTGTTCTTTTTGTCCCTCTCTTGATCCCTTTATACAATAACAAAAATTCCACTTAATAGGGTTTTCAATTAAAAATCCCTCAAAGAACAAACACTAAACTTGGTTTCAAAATACTTAAACCCAAACATTTTCCAAACTTCATGAACTAAAATCTTTCAAAAAACCCCAAAGAATTCAAAATGATTTTACCTTCATTCTTCACCAAATGAAGGGATCTTTAGTCTCAAAAGAAAGCTCTTCTCTTCCTCTACCTTTTCTTTTCTTGAACAACCTCAAAATCTTTCTTGAGGGCTAACACAAATGAAACCCTAACTTGTTTCTCTTCTTTCTCTCTTTCATTCTTCTTCATGTTTTCTCTCTTTTATCTCTTTTCTCATCCGCACATTTTTCTTCTTCTTGAATCTTCTCATTCACACATTCTTCTTCTTCTTGAATCCTCTCATTCACGTTTTCCCCTTTATTTATAAGCAAGACAACACTTTTTCTTTCAATTTTGCCTTTAATGAGTCCAAAAAGTCTATTTTATTCTTCCTTATAAGCTTATATTCTTTTAAACTTAAGTGTCTTGCCAAAAATATCCTTGAGCATTCTAACATAACACTTTCTTCTAGAAAATGTCCCCACTATCTTAAGTTTCTAATGCCACCGAAATCATTCGATTTGGTTCAGTGATTCAAAAGATATACTTCAACCATATTCAGACTGCTCTTGTCCATAACAGTATATTATGCATAACTTCCATATAAAATTCAAACATCTTAGGGACTAAATTACAACTCACTTCCTTTAAACACTTTGTAGCTCTATGTCTTTATATTATCACAAATCAGAAATCATCTCATTTGGATCAATAAAGCTCTAGAAATCATCAAAATACTGAAGTATATTTAGTGGAATAACACCAGTTCATATTATTTAAGAATACATTCACTGTACCCATCCCACTCTTTTCACTCAATATTTCTTATTTCAGTTCAGATAGCTTCTATTTTTGGTTGAGACATAGATAAAAGTCTTAAGAATCCAATGGTTCAAGAATTAAGTCGTTTAGAGGTCTAGTGAAGAAGTTATAGTCAAAAGAGTAACTATGTTTATGAACTCAATTATACTGAATTTGTTTCGGCGAAACAACCATAACTTTCTGTATAAATTTCTGATTGAGATGTTCTTTGAATGGTTAGAAATCAGACTTCAAGAGATACAACTCTCATAAAGACCAAAAAGACAAATTATTTCCTATGAGGGGCCAAAAACAGAACAAACGATATGACGTCATTTTTAAGACGAAGTAACATCATCAGACGATACAAGGTTAGGAAAATTGTCATAACTTTCTTTTCAGATATCAGATTAAGGTGTTATTTATATTTTTGGTAAGAGGACTTCAAGAGCTATAACTCTCATGAAGACCTAAAATACCAATTCCATCGTTTGAAGGGTAGAAAATGGACTAGACAATGCATGACATCATTATGAGATGATGGTGACATCATCAGATGATACAAGATTGGGAAAATTACCATAACGTTCCCTATAGATATCGGATTAAGGTGTTCTATATATGGTTAGAAAGAATACTTCAAGAGCTACAACTCTTAAGAAGACCTTAAAGACCAATTCTTTCATTTGGAGGATCAAATTTGGACTAGAAAATGTTCTGGCCAAAATGAGATGATGCTGATGTTATGAGACGAATGCTGAAGTCATACTGAGACGAAGCAAAATGAGACGGTTAAACTGAGACGCAAAAAGTCAAACTAAGATGATGATGACATCATGGGACAAATGCTAATGTCATACAAAGATGAAGCAAAATGAGACGGTCAAACTGAGACGTAAAAAGTCAAACTAAGACGATGATGACGTTATGAGATGAATGCTGACGTCATACTGAGACGAAGCAAAATGAGACGAAACAATAAAAAGGGCATAACTTTCAACTCAGATGTCTAAAATTTTCATACTATATAACGTTGGAAAGATAAAAGAAAGATATACAACTTTCTAGAAGACAACTTTGCTCAAATATATTTATATCAATCCAAAATTTTCCCCTAAATTCCAAAGACAAATTTTCTATTCATGCACTAACATACTGCACCCAATTCTTAACTTCATGACAACTTTTGAGATTCTTAGAGACAAAATTGAAATTCAACGTCTTCATATAAAATGCGGCCCTATATCTCTAGTTTAATACAAATCAAGAATCATCTTGTTTGGACACCTAGACCAAACGTTGTGGCTAAAGCACTTAACCATACTCAGTGAACATTTTCCATATTAACTCTTTATTTCAAAAATCTTTTCTTACGCAACTCATACCAAGATCACTCTTCTACTTCATTTACTCCTCATTCTCAACTCCATTTCAAATCAACATTATCCATAGTGAAAATTAGATCTATAAATAATCATGAAAACGAATAATAGAACATACATATCTGTACATATCCTTCATCAACTTGCTCCACATATTCAACTTCATTTTTTCTTTGATTTCATTTCTAACTGTCACCTTGATTTTTCCTATTCCAAAATTTCTTATGCACCAAACACACCGTAGCAAATCTTGAATCTATCCACTTTTATCATTCTCTACTTTACTCTTGTCTATAAATTCTTAGTTTAAGAACTCTTAATTCATTTGTTCTTAACTCGTGACTAACTACCAAAATTTCTCATTCAATAGTTCTAATCTTTCACGAAAAGTTCGGGGTCCAACATGTTTGAAAAAGCACATAATAATTGTGTAAGTATTAAAATTTTAATTCTTAAGTTTATTTATTTAAATAGTACTAACTAATAATATTTGAATTAAATCTTGATTTTGTGTTTTAAATTTTAGGATAAGATGCAGGAGTTGTTGCAAAGATCATTGTCTGACAAAAATGAGCCAAACGTAGCTAACATTTGCAACAATGTCCTTGGTATAAGATCAGGATATATCAAAGATCTTGGGTATGGCCCTAAGCTAATTGGTCCATCATCACCATAATCAACATATGTAACGACGCTTCAAGAGGAAAACTGATCGCTTAAGACTCAGTTATAATATAATAAGGAAAAATTAGATCGTACAGAAGAAAAGTTAGAGTGTACTAAAGAAAAATTACAATATAATGAACAAAAATTAGACTGTATTGTTAGAGAGTTAACCAAGCTTAAAAAGATGGTCAAACAAATACTTGGGTCAAAGTATGTAATTAGTAGTATCGATGATGAGTCTTAGTTTGTACATAAATTTTAGTGTTAATTTTAGTAATTAACATTTAATTGCATTTTATTTTTTTATAAAATGAATCTAATTTTAATTATTTATATTTATATTTTTCATTTACTTACTTATAATTCAAACAATGTTACTAACAATAATTTAAACAATGTCAAAAAAGTTAAGATGGATTAAAAATGTTATTGATAATTATAATTAAATGATAAATTGTTAATAAGAAAGTGTAGTAAAAATAATAATAATTCGTCACCAAAACTTTTTAGCTACAATTACAAAATTGTCACCAAAAGTTTTATCTACATTATACAAAATGTCACCAATAATCTTTAGCTACATTATGGAAAATGTAGTTAAATATATTTTGCTACCAAAAATAAATCGTCGCTAAATATTATTATTGACGCCTGTGTTATCGAAGCTAATTACATTTTCTCCTCGCCTATCCCTTTTTTAGACGAATCCATGATCGGAGCAAAATATATTGGGTGACGATTTTGTGAAATCATCGCAAATAATTATTTGCTACCGAAATTTGGCGACCATTTGTGCAACGATTTTTCACCATCGTTAAAAATATTTTGCGACTAATTATTGTCTTTCAGCGATGAAAATGTTCTGTTATAGTGTTAAAATTGCGTTAATGTAACATTGATTTGATAGACAAGTCATATAACTTATTTTTAAGATGTTCAAGTTAAATTTGGTTTTTAGTAATGGCTAAGAAATGATGAATCTAGCTCTGTAGCCTTTAGATTTAGATGTGCTTCTAATATATTGTCATAAGAAAAAATGTTCTTTAGATTTCATTATTATTTGTTAATAGGATGATTTGTTTATAGTATGTAATTATTTTGTGTATTAAAATTAATATTGAGAAAATGAGGTTAACAAAAATTAGAGTTTCTTTAGACACTAATTTTGTAGTTTCTGTAACATTTTGTTAATATAAGATGAATACAAATTGTAAAATGTATTTAATATAAAGAACAAAAGATAAACACAATGCATTACTTATGATGAATATGCAAAAAAATATGTTATATATTTAATATTGTTGTGATCTCAAAGGAATAACTATATTTATTTTATATATAGGGTAGAAAATAATAAAAATGTCCTTGTTAAAATAACTATATTTATTTTATATATAGTGTTGCGACAAAGTTTACGGAGAATATCGGCGGACTGAAGATTTCAGTGACCGTTAGAAATTAGTGGTGTTTTTTTTTTGCTTGTTGTTGATGGTAGATGTGGGTTAGCACCTTTAATATCTCAATTAAATAGTGGAAAAGACTGTTTATATGTTTATAAATGAAGTAGGTAGAAGAGTGCGTGAAGGAAGTGAAAAATGCAGAAAACTAATTAAATATAAGTAATCATAATGTTGAGGCGATTGAAGAATCTGGAGCTATTCAAGTCACCTAAGAATGTGGGGTTGTTTATAATACTTTTGAAGTTGGGTATGTTGACGGTAATGAAGATGTTAGGGGTGTTCATGTTAGGGCTGTAGGAGTTGAAATTTTGATAGCATGGATATAAATATTGAAGTTATAATGAAGAAGAAATCGGGCTTGCACGTGGGGCGAGAATTGACCATTCTGGTTTTCTTTCAGGCAATGATAATAAAAGGTTAATTGGCGCAATAAATGACCATGTTCATCGCGAGGAAGAGGAAGGAGCATACCATGTAGTCTGTATAAGAAGTCAATAATGTCAGAGACAGGCAAGAAGATGAAGAGACATATTATGTTGACGCTTGTACTAATGATTACGTCAGTTGTGCATGAATTGAGGGCAATATAAATGAAGAAGAAGGTGCTAGCAATTTAGAGGAGAGAAGTTCTAAATGTAGATATGACATAGAAACATGAGTTTAGTGCTGGCATGCATTTTGCTGATGTTGGAGTATTCAGTAGTTGATAAGAATAAGAAGCATATTAAGCAATGAAAAATACCATAGGAAGGGATATTAATATGTATTATTGGTAGCGATTAGTTAAAATTGCGAAGAGGTGCTTCTTGAGGTAGAACTCACGTTGTCTGCCTCATATTACTTTGCAATTAAAAGAAGATAATTTAAATGTAAAGTTTTAAAGACAATTTTAGGCATCTAAGAAATCGACGTTACGAGTTGTGTTCGAAGTTCAGACATCCACAAAATCTTTATCCCTTCTCAGTTAATCTCATCAATTAAAATAATTAATTTTTAATTATAAATTATTCACTAATATTTAATTTTTAAATGTAACCTATGCTAAAAATCTGCTATATATCAAAACTTATTTAAGAAAAATAGATAACTGAAGTTTGATTATTTTCACAACAAGAATTTTATTACCGAACTTTTTATCCTAAATTAAGTAAAGTACAAATATTTTATCTACTATTTTTTTCTTGTTCATGTACAACCAAGGATGCTATACTGCATTAATTTATCCCTTTCAACTAAACTCAATTATTGTTCTTTTTTTTTTTGGGTATAGTTGAAAATCTGACTTGATCACTCCAAGTCTTCAAAGGCTGGAACCAATCAAAGGAAATGACATTGTCAAACATAAATGTTACGATGGCAACCATTCATTTTGAAGTTCACACTAACAACTCTTAAGAATATTTTATTCAAATTATGGATGAAATTCAGACTAGGACTGTACCTAGCCCGACCTAATATTATCACTTACTTATACAAACGTGTATATGATCATGTATGTCACTTAATCGTACTTATATGGTCACATACATAAGCATGTAAATGATTATATAAGTGACTGTGAAGTTTTCAGAACTTACACATTTATATACAAGCCTGTATTTGTGATCTTGTAAGTATGATTAAGTGACATACACAATCACATATACATTTGTATAAGTGACTGTATAAGTCTACACAAAAAATTCATAATAACTTACACAGTCACATACACAGCTCTATATATGAACATGCAAGTTTGTGAAAAATACATACAATTCTATATCGTGTGACATGATCTCAGTGACTTACATGGTCATATATATAGGCAGCTATGTGACCATATAAGTCACTGATAAACTTTAAATTTATGATTATGATTTATA